>JAHQCQ010012317.1:0-2500 GCA_023539305.1 Ilex asprella
TCAGAGGCCGAGCTACGTATAGTCTCGAGAGTTAGCTGCCGTAGCAGTGGCTTATAAGGTGACTTACGCGAGAGCATAGTCAGAGGGTGACTTGCACGAGAGCATAGTCAGAGGTCGAGCTACGTATAGTCTCGGGAGTTGGCTGTCGTAGCAGAGACTCATTCCATTAAGATGGAGATGAAGAGGGCGGGAGCCTAAGGTGGTGTTGGGTGCCTGGTGAGAGAGGGCGAGACCCATCGTTTAGGTGGCATCATGGGAGACACCCAAGGCGGAGAGGGCGAGACCTCCAATCTGGGCGTCTGGTGCTAGGGGCGCCTGGTGCTGTGCACTTTTCGTCTACACCTTGTTGTTAAGTCATGTTCTGACTTTTGTAAACTATTTATTTTTAGGAAATAAAATAATTCTAGACACAATAATCTTCGCAGAATTTTATTTCGTAAAATAACAAATAACAAAATAAATCAACTGAAATAATAAAGGATAGATAAAATATTCTGGTGCTCGGTGTCCCATAGGTGGGCTAATACTTTCCTGGTGAAGTTGGAGTCACCTCCTCCTAGCCCTTAGGTGATCGTCTAGATTTCTCCGAGGGGTTGCTGGCATTCTCTGTCATCCTGGTCCCGACCAGGTGGTGGGGCTTGTCCTCTACTAGCAACGTACTGCCTCAAGTGGCCACTCTATATGAGCTTCTCGATCTGTCTTTTAAGATCAAAGCAGTCGTCAGTATCATGGCCGTAGTCGCGGTGGAAATGGCAGTACTTGTTCGGACTCCTCCGATTCAGGGGGGTCTTCATCTTCTCTGGCCAGCGTATTGTAGGGTCATCTTGTATTTGGAACAGGATATGCTCCACGGAAGAATTGAGCAGTGTGAAGGCTTGTTGCTCTCTTAGAGGTGGGGGACCAAGGCGGTCCTTGACAGAGATTCTCTCTGTCCTATTTCTTTTGTTCTCTATCTCCCACTTGTCTTCACGGGTGTCCTTCCTTTTTTCACCCCGTAGGAGGACTCACCTCGTTTGGCTTTGGTGACATCTTTGACTTTTATATACTTCTGTGCCCTTGACAGTAGCTCGGGCATGTTGGAGAGAGGCTTTTTGAGTAATGAGAACATGAAACTGGAGGTACGAAGGTCGGCGATGAAGGCGGTCAAGGCTACCTTGTCATCTGGCACCTCAATCTGGAGGACCTCCTTATTGAAGTGAGTGAGATAGTCTCTGAGGCTTTCATCCCTATCTTGCTTGATGGTGAGAAGGTGGGTCACTGGTCTCTGATGTCGGCGTCCCCCAATGAAGTGGGAGATGAAAGACCTACTCAGCTCTGCGAAAGAGCGGATGGAAGAGGGCCTGAGTTTGAAGAACCACTGGCGAGCGGACCCCTTCAAAGTGGTAGGGAAGGCCCTACACATAATCTCCTCAGGCATGTTGTGGAGTTACATGAAGGACTTGTAGGTATCCAGATGGTCGAGGAGGTCTCTATTGTCATCAAAGGTTTCGATGTTGGGCATCTTGAACTTCGAAGGCAGTGGATAGTTGACAATATCAGTGATAAAGGGCATCTCAGTGCGTCTTACCAGGTAGTCCACGGTCGTAGGCGCCTATGCCTTGATGACGTTGAGGGCATCGCCAAGCTAGTTTTGCACTTTCCTTATCTTCTCGTCCCACTGGTTGGGGACATCCTCGATCGGGTGATGGTACTGGCTTTCATAGTCTCCATATTGACTCTCTCTTTCGTCCTCCTGCGCATGCACATGAGAAGGGGGAATGCACGAGCTCCCTGCGTTTTGAAGAGGGACTGCTAGGCGAGGGGCGCCCTATGGTCGCAGGGCATTTTGGCGAGGGGCCCCATGGTGAGGGGCTACATGACGCTTATGAGGTGCAGATTATTGTTCTTCCCCTGTCGGAGGGATAGGGACTACTCCTTCTAGATGAGGGGTAGCACCACCTTGGGTGAGCATCAATTGGATGATCTCCTGGTTTTGATTCACCAGCAATTGCATAGTTTGGAGGAGTTGCTGTTGCTGACAGGTCGCTGTAGCAGAAAGCTCCGAAGGTACGAAGGGAGGCTGGGTCTCCTCCCGATGTGCCGAGTTGTTGTCTCCCAGTTGTTAAGACATCGATCTAGAGGTAATCGCCATAGATTGCGAAGGGAATTGAGAAGTAGTAGAAACTATGTCGTTCCCACAGACGGCGCCAAACTGATGATGTACAAAATCGTCTTCGTGTAAGATCAACAGTCACGAGTGTAATTAAAGAGCAGTAAATAAGCAATCAATGGTAAAACAGTAAATATAGGGTCAACAGCAAGATTTATAGTGGTTCGGTCCAGGTGACCTACGTCCACTTTCTCGAATGGTAGCGGTGGCCGGCGATCTTTATTAATGTATCAAGGTACTCCAGAAAGTTTACAGTACTTAGAGAAAGGGAGAGAAAGAAAGAGGGAGCAGAGTGTGTGAGGGATTCGGAGGCGTGCCCTCAATGTTAAGAGGGCTTATACTATATAGCTA
>JAHQCQ010012318.1:0-10186 GCA_023539305.1 Ilex asprella
AGAAAAAACCATTGGGTTCACATTTCCTTTCTTTATCACTTGATTTTGAACCATGAAAGAGGAATTTTGATCAACATGTCCTGACTTAGTGCTTGGCCACTCTACAATTCAAGCATGGCATTCATCAAATCTTGCCTAATGCTTAAATAAGAAGCATGCAATACATGTTTCAAGTTTTGCCCAAAGTCTTGCATCAATTCATTGCTCTGGTCACTGGTTTGGCCATTCCCATGGACCATAGCTTTTGCTTAGTAAGACTTTGAACTTTCTTTAACATGATTGGCATCACTAGGTGTTGTCTCCATATGCTCACTTCATTCCGTTGTAGCTATTGCTTTCTCGTTCATACCATCTTGATCCAAATTAGTACTGTTGTCCCACAATGCGTGTCAAAGATTATTGGTCCAAATTCTCCAAAGATCAACGGGTTTGATCTCTTCGATGAAGTCTTTTCCAGGTGATTTTTTGAATGGGGTTCAAGTGCTTTGTTTTAGGACTTCCTTGGATGAATTCAATCGACAGACTCAAAGGAAAAAAAAAAAGATCATATTGATTAACAAAAGAGAACACTTTTATTAATCTAAATTGTAATTTTAGTTGCAAGAGATTGAAGAATCGACCTTAACTGCACTAGCTCCTATTCTAAAATAAACTAAGCACTACTCCTAAAAATGGCCAAGTCATGATTTTTTGATGGGTTTTATCGTGTCTTACTTCTTGTAATTGATGCCCCGTTTATTAGAATCTTCTATTGATAGACAATTACACTCGTTTCTTGACTATTTTCTTTCCGTCATCTTCTCTTGTTTAAATTTTTCCCATTAATTTCGAAAGTTATGCCAATTAGTCTTGACCCTTTTGTTTATAATAGTCTTTTAAATTTCAAAATAACTAACCCTTCTCTTCAAATTAGTAGCTCTAGTGTAACTATTTCCTTCTGAATTTGAAAATCCATGTCGATTGGCTTGCTCATTCTGGCCTCATTTAAATGTCTATCGTGTGGCATGACACTTTGGCGGGTTTACTTTATTGACAGATGTCATTTATTGTTTATTCTTTAAATTATAAATATAGCCTTTTTTTGTTTATTCTAACAATTTTATAAAAATCATTGATCCAATTTGAGTACCTCTACAAGATAGGCCTCAATAGAAAATTGAAGAGTAATGGCAGCAAGTGAGATGGACTTTACCGAAACTCAGAATATACCAACTATTATATCTTGGGTGAAAATTTCTTTTACCTAAAGTAGATACCATTATTGCAAAAGCGTTTAGAAATTCTTTACTTAAAAGCAATAGTAGTGGGAATAGTTAGGGGTGTCAAATCTGTCGGGTTGGTTTTGGGTTTATGTCGAAAACCACCAAACACGAACTTGATCTGTCGAAAACTCCCAAAATGTGTAAACATTAACTTGACTTGATCATGAAACGGATTACCCGAACATGACCTGTTTGACACATTTAATAAACATGTCATTTTCAGATTCACAAACAACACATTTAAGCAAAATATATAATACACACATGCATATATACTGTAGATACAAAAATATATATATAAAAAATACACAAACATTGCTGATGAACATTACCCCTGGGAAAGGAAA
The DNA here is from genome assembly GCA_023539305.1 of Ilex asprella. Taxonomy (NCBI): domain Eukaryota; kingdom Viridiplantae; phylum Streptophyta; class Magnoliopsida; order Aquifoliales; family Aquifoliaceae; genus Ilex; species Ilex asprella. The sequence continues at coordinate 1,610 of JAHQCQ010012318.1, forward strand.
AAAAATGTGCTATTGTGACAAAGAACATGCACCAGTAATGGGTTTGGTGTGGTGACCAAAGAATTTCCAAATGAGAAGTCCAATTTATACATGTGTTTAGCTTATTCGAATTTGAAGCACAAAATTTGAGATTATTCAGATTTAGAGGCAGCCCCAAACCCAATTAGGCAATAAAACCAATATAGTTTACAGTCAACCAAACAACAACATAATTTTCCCACCAAAAATCAACAAAATTTTCCTACCAAAAATCACTGTCAAACCTCGCGGTTTTAATCCACTACAAAAAAATAAAAAAATCACAAATACAACAAACCCAAACTACAATATAAGCTAAACATCACGTTTGACTCATATTGTGAGCCCTGAGGATTGACGGCTAAGCCATTGAGCCATCCTCTTCTCCATCAGCGGGTTGTGCTTGGGTGAGTGAAAAAGTGGATTAGGTTTGTGGTTTTTTGTTTAATATACTTGGATAAATGGGTCTACAACAAGTTATGTCGGGTTTGTTTTCGAATTATATCAATTTGTTTAAAATATATGAGTTAATTGTATCAAAATTGAATTGATCCATTTAATTGTGTTTAATTTATTAATTTTATATTCAATTTGTATCATGTTAACGTGTTTGTTGAAAATTGGGAACCCGCCCCTAAAGTCCCATTTTTTTTTTCGACCTTTCCTGGATCGACAAGCAAACCATCTCCTCTCTCTCTCATAATTTGACTCAACCCAGAAACCCTTAACGCTGACTCTCTCCGACTCATTTCTCTCCCCTGCTGCTCCGTTCATCAAGCCTGCGATTTAACAATCAACATGGATGAAAAGTACGATGTGATAGTGCTGGGGACGGGTCTCAAAGAATGCATCCTCAGCGGTCTTCTCTCCGTCGACGGCCTTAAGGTCTCTCCCTTTAGCTATTTCTTTATCCTTCTACTTCTGCTCAGAATCTACGATAAACTGATCATATTCACTTTACATAGCAACTCTTAAACTTGTTTTCTGTAGTCTTGTCTTGTATCTGCGCAGTTTCTCTTGTTTATTTTGCACTAAATTCGGTTCTTAATTTTAAAGCTTGTTGTTTCGAGATCGGAACAGTTTTTACTCATTATACGGATTCCGGATCTATCAATTTCTGAATCATGTTCCCTATTTATATGGAATTTGGTCTCCTCATTCTCCCAAGATGATACAAATATGGATTTGATTCTGAAATTTGTAGTGGGTCCTTTCTTGATTTTTACTGAGACCAATTCGTTGTACATGATTAGATTCTTTTCCTGGTTGAGATTTGTGAATTGTTTGCTGCTAGTTGTGCACTCGTGAGTGTCCATTTATAAGTTAGGAAGTTGTGTTCTTTTCAGATTTTCAGTCTACTAAAGTCTCTCTCTCTTTTACATCTTACTGAATTACTTGGTACTGTGCGGCATGTGATGGGTGTTGCATTGGCAAGCAGCAGCATTTTCTCAGCTATTTTTGGGGATAATATTTGATGATGAATAAATTGGTGCAAGATCAACGGTCAAGTATATAAACGAGTGCAATTAATAAACAATAACGGTAGATCAATGAAAAAACAGTAAATACTGAGTCAACACAAAAATATATAATGGTTCGGTCCGGATGACCTACTTTATTCTCGGAAACGACAACGGTGGCTAAAGATCTTTATTGATGAATAAAGTAGCTGGGAGAGTTACAGTAGCAAGGAGAGAGAAAACAAGTGTGTAGAAAGACAAAACTCAAGGTGCAGTGTGTGTAGAGGTCTCAAGAAGGTGATGCCTCTCCATGTGGAAAGGACTTACATCATATAAGTTTGGTGAGACGGTGACGTAAGAGAGAGGATATCTCATCTTTGGTAAGTACAATTAAGGTAGGATTGGGTTTTCATGAATGCATATTCCGATAGTTTCTCTCACGTGTTTTTATCTCTTTGGGCTTCTTGGATTTCAAACTGGGTCGGACTTGCAAGGTGGGCTTGGGCTGCCCTTTAGCCAACTTGGGCGCTTGATGCTTGGCGCCTGGTGCTGAGGGCCACTGCAAACGCCTTTACTAATGGTTATGAAGGGCTTGACAACTTTTCTTGTTATTGATTTCTCTTACTTCATCCCCCTATTTGGCATCAACAATAGTTGGTGACTGGAGAGCCTTGATGATAGTGGTTGTGGCTCGGAGAGCAATGACTGACTGTCGGAAGTATGACGACCGTTGTCTTTTTGTCTACCTTGTTGTTGTTATGTCGTAGACTGTTTGAAATTAAAACAAGACAATTATGGATACAATAATTTTTGCAAAGTTTTATTTCATAAAATAATGAATAACAAAATAAATCAACTAAAACAATAAAAGATAGATAAAATCTTCAGGTGTTTGGTGTCCTATAGGTGGGCCAGTGTTTCCCTGGCAGAGTTGAAGTCGCTTCCTTTTCCTAGTTTTCAGGAGATTGTCTAGATTTTTTTGAGGGGTTGCTGGTGTTCTCTGTCGTCCTGGTCCGGCCAGGTGGCGGGGCTTGTCCTCTGCCAGCAACCAACTGTCTTAATTGGCCATGCTATATAAACTTCTCGATCTGCCTTTTAAGATCAAAGCACTCACCAATGTCGTGGTCATGATCGCGGTGGAAGAGATAGTACTTGCTGAGATTTCTGCGATTTGGGGCAAACTTCATTTTTTTGGGCCAGCGAAGCATGGGGTCATCCTGTATTTAGAACAGGATGTGCTCCACCGAGGCGTTGAGTGGCGTGAAAGGTTGTTGTTCTCTTGGAGTACAGATCGAGACGGTCCTTGACACAGACTCTTTCGGTTCTTTCTCTTGTTCTCCGCCTCCCACTTATCTTTATAGGTGTCTTTTCTTTTCTCCCCTACTCGAGAGGACTCACCTCGACAGGCCTTGGTGACGTCCTCAACTTTCATGTACTTCTGGGCCCTTGACAGCACCTCGGGCATGCTGGAGGGCAGCTTTCAAGGATGGAGAACATAAAGCTGAAGGAGCAAAGACCAGCGATAAAGGTGGTCAGGGCTACCGTATCATCTGGTTCCTCAATCTAGAGAGCTTCTTTGTTGAAATGAGCGAGGTAGTTTTTAAGGCTTTCATCCCTATCTCGCTTGATGGTAAGCAGATGAGTAACAAACTTCTGATGTCAGCGTCCCCCAATAAAGTGGGAGATGAAGAATCTACTCAACTTTGCGAAGGAGTGGATAGAAGAGGGCTTGATCTTCGCGAACCATTGACGTGCGGATCTCTTGAGGGTGGTAGGAAAGACTTTACAGATAATCTCATCAGGCACATTGTGAAGTTATATGAGATTTGTATGTGTCTAAGTGATCGAGGGGGTCTTTAGTACCATCGAAGATATCAATTGTAGGCATCTTGAACTTCCAAGGTAAGGAATAATTGACTATGTCTGCAACACAGAGTGTATTAGTACGTCTTACCACGTAGTCCATTGTCTCGAGCACCTGTGCCTTGATGGCGTTAAGGGCATCACCGAGTTTGTTTTGCACGTCTCTGATCTTCTCGTCCCATTGGTTGAGGACATCCTTCGTTGGGTGGTTGTACTGACTCCTATGTTCGCCGTATTAACTCTTTCCTTTATCCTCTTGCGCAGGTACCTGCGAAGGAAAACACGTGTGCTCCTTGCGTGCTGAGGACCTGCTGGGCGAGGGGTGCTTTAGTGTGGCCTTTGGGTATTCTGGCGAGGGACCCCATGAGGGGTTAGCTTGCAGTTCCTCTCCTATTGGAGGAAGTGGGGCTCTGTCCATGGGGTGAGGGGCGACGTCTCCCTGGGCGAGCATTAACTGTATGATCTGCTAATTTTGGTTTACCAGCAACTGCATGGTTTGTAAGAGTTGCTGCTCGACGACAAGAGTTGCTGTAGCAGATGGTTTCGAGGGTGCGAGGGGAGTCGGAGCCTCTTCCCGGTGGGCTGGGTTGTTATCTCCTGGTTGTTGACTCATTGATCTGGTCATGATTACCATGGATTGAAAGAGAGTAGGAAAACTTAGTCGTTTTTCACAGACGGCGCCAAACTGATGATGCACAAATTTGTATTCGTGCAAGATTAATACTCAAGTATATAAACAGGTGCAATTAATAAACAATAATGATAGATCAATGACAAAATAATAAATATGAAGTCAACTAAAAAATATATAGTAGTTCGATCCGGGTAACCTACTCCACTCTCGGAAACGGCAGTGTTAGCCGGAAGTCTTTATTAATGAATAAAGTAGCCGGGAGAGTTACAATAGCAAGGAGAGAGAAAACAAATCTGTAAAGGTAAAGCTCAAGGTGTAGTTTGTGTAGAGGTCTGAAGAAGGTGATGCCCCTTCATGTGGAGAGGGCTTACATTATATAGGTTTGGTGAGGTAGTGACGTAAGAAAGATGACACCTCTTTTTTGATAAGTACAATTAAGGTAGGATTGAGTTTTCATGATTGCGTATTCCGATAGTTTCTCCCACGTGCTTTTATCTCTCCGGACTTCTTGGATTCTGAATTGGGTCGGACTTGGAAGGTGGGCTTGGGCCACCCTTTAGCTAACTTGGGCCTTCTTGATTTGCTGGGCCTGACCCAGTTGATTTTGGGCTCATCAATATTGACCAATGAAAACCGGTAGTCTGGGACTTTTTATTGAAATGGAAGTGAAAATCATATCACAGCTAGCAAGAGTGGATGCGGGGAGAGCACTGCACAACTGTGATATGATGATTCTAATTGTGAAGGTTTTTTTTGAGAGACAGTTTTATATGCATCTCAATGAGAAAAAGTTTCTTTTTCTACTCTCTATTCGGACCTTTGTTTTGTTTTGGAGAGAACAAAGGAAAGGAAAAAATAATAATTCTTTTTCCTTTACCCTATATGTTGGAATGAAGAATCAAGCTGATGGTAGGAGGGTGAGGTGTGAGATGATTCCTACAATAGTTGAAGTATTATTAAGGAGTGAAATTTTTTCTCCTCATTTGATAGGTGAACCTCTGTATTGTTGGTTGCCCATGTTATGTCACACTGTCCATTGTGTTTACATCCTACATTAAAGGCCCATATTAATTGCAAACCAGGAAGAAGTCTTGAGTAGATATCTCAATATGTGCTTTATAGTTTATATATAATACACACACAAAATGCACTCACACACACATAAACTATATGGATATCTTTATACCCTATTTAAATGTAGTTGGCTATATGAGCTCCAAATGTTAGATACTAATTTGTAAAATTTTTGATTTTTTAAATACATTTTAATTTACACATGAAAGTCTCTTACTCTTTTTATCAGTTTTCAACTTCCTTAGAAATCTATTCTTAATAAACTTCCAACCTCATTCAAACCCCCATTACTCTTTTGCCTATTTTTTCTCATCAAGTACTAGATTTTTATAATGTTGAATTATTTAATAACAATATCTTATCACATTATATCATAACAAATATAACTACTCTCACAAAACTTCTTTAAATTTGATGTTTTCATCTATAGTTGTCAAATCGTGTATCGGAAGGCGTATCGTTTTTAAAAAGTGTATCGAATCGTGTATCGTAAGATATGCACAATTTTAATTTTTAAATAATTATTAATAAAATATCCATATATACCTTTGTAAAAAAGTCATAGACTTATAATAATATAACATTTTATTAATATTCCACAAACTATTCAAGTTCGCAACATAGTTCAGTAATATCAAAATGCAAAGACCTCTAATTCAAATTTTTAACATTAACTGCTTGAACAATTTTAATATTAATCAGGAATTTTGAAATCAATTGAACAACATTAACAACCGACTTTATTTTATTTTTTTAAACCATAACTACTAAAACAACGTTGTTTCATTGGCTAGTAATTTAAAAATAAGTCCTAGGGTAAAACGATGTCATTTTAACATCAAAAAATAAAACAATAAATAAAAACAAAATTTTCATGTATTGTATCGTGTATCGTACGATACGGTGCAAAAACAATACAGAGACACGATATGTATCGTTTTTCATGTGTATTGTGGCGTATCGTACGATACGTATTCGCGTATTGTACGATCCTAGTAACTATGTTTTCATTTGCCTAATTTAGCATAATAATAGGTAATTTTTCTATAATACTAGAATTGGAATCAGGATTGGGATCGGGATTGGGGATGAGTGGTCGGAATAGGGGGTGGAGGTGGGCGTGGGTATGGCGGTAGGTAAAGGTTGTTGGATTGTGATGATAGAGATTGGAAATATCATGCATGACATGGGGCGCCCTTAGTATCACATATTTATGAGTGGTAAAATTCAATTGTGATGATTTGGAAATGAAAATTGGTTGTTGAACTTTTATGAAAATATCGTGATATAGATATGGATTGACCACATGTAGGTCTGCTGTATAAGTGTCCAATAAATTTCTCCAATATCAATGGAAAATTGGCATATTTAGTGTTGTCTATTGCGTGAATATTATAGATTATTGGGCTACTAGATGAAAAAAGTAGTTCATAGATTAATGCATTTCTTTAACCTTGTCTTTTGTTGTTCATGTTTCCTTTAACTTTGAAGCTTGAAAAGTTGATAATTATAAGAGTTCATATTGCCTATTGGACAAGATTCTATGAATATCACATTGTATGAGTGGGTAAGAATTTTGTAATCAACTTACGTAATGTTAAACTCTCATAATACAAATGAAGTGATAATAAGTACACAACTACATGACTACATCCATCTCGCTGTGGAGTGTCGAGCAGACTTTATCATAAATCGGTGCAGCCTCTAGGTAGTCACTTAGAGGAACTCCATATGTGGTATAAACATGACGACAATAGTTGGTCCAACTCATATAATAATGATAATATGAATCATTCTCCGTCATGAACCTTTGATAGTCTGTTGCACTATATCCAATTTGTTGGGAAGCAAATGCACCGGTCCTTGTCTAACCTTTGTAGGAGGATGTCCGGGAGTCATGGCTAGATCCATAACTATATGTTGAGGATCTATATTTGGATCCTCGTGAGTCATTCCCTGATCCATATTCTTATGAAGGAATACCATATGAAGAACCATAACCATATGAAGATGAAGAATCATAATTATGGTGTTCACTTTCACTCACACTTACACTTACTCTCATACTAGAAAAATCAACATTAATCATATCAACTCCATGCATAATAGCATCCATACCATGGTGTTCACTTACACTTACACTTACACTCACACTCACACTCACACTCATACTAGAATTTTTGTTTCCACCTCTGGTTTCTCACGTGTGTGTGTTGAAAATTCGAAATGTTTTGAATGTTTTGGTTGTTTCGACACAATATTTTGATCCAAAACTTTTGATGAATATTTTTTCTTAAAGCATCTTTAATCCTTACTCTTTTTTAAACCCAAATTTAAATTTGGGTAAAAAATTATTAAAAACATTCTCCAATGCCATACCGAAACTCATACCAAATCAAGAGAGACTTAAATTTTTACTCAAATCATGGGAAGAGAAAATGAAACACTTACTCAAATTACTAATTATTAGATTTCGTTCTCTTTTAAGGATCTAATGGTCATATTCTATCATATTTTAAATTTGGATTTGTCCTCATTTAAATTTGGATTTATCCTATTTTAACTTTGAGTTTCGCCATTTGAGTGCTTTGTATCAAATCAAGCTGTTTACTCAAGTATTGACTCAATTTTGAGTCAAAGTTGAAGATACTTTGATATATTGCCATTTTTAAAGCGACGTTATAATGAATATATTTTAGGCAACCAGTGAATACATTATCTTTGTTGCACAAGTTTTTTAGTTGTTAATACTCTACATCTGGTGAATATAGGTACTCCACATGGATAGGAATGACTATTATGGAGGAGAGTCAACTTCGCTCAATCTCGTTCAGGTTTATATGCATATTCTCAAAGTTTTGTGCAACACATGTGATTAATATTTCAAATTCATTTAAAAATTCCAATTTTCACGTTGGTCTTCAATTTACAGCTTTGGAAGAGGTTTAGAGGAAGTGATAAGCCTCCAGCTCATTTGGGATCTAGCAGGGATTATAATGTGGACATGATCCCAAAGGTTTTTATCATCTTTAGTTTGTTTCATACTGTTTCACTAACCACCATTCTCATTTTCTTTATTCCTCCTCAACTTTTGTGCTATTCTAACTGATATTTGTTTTGATAGTTTATAATGGCAAATGGTGCTCTTGTACGAGTCCTCATACACACTGACGTTACAAAATATCTGTACTTTAAAGCCGTGGATGGAAGCTTTGTTTATAACAAAGGAAGGGTATGATAAGTTTGTGACAAGAAAATAGTTCCTCACCCCCACCCCCTCTTTTTCCTAGTACAATGTATTTCTATTCAGCTTTCTGTTGTAGCTTACCTTAAGGTATGGTAAACTTAATTCAATAGGTTCACAAGGTGCCAGCAACTGACATGGAAGCTCTCAAATCTCCTCTCATGGGCATTTTCGAAAAGCGCCGTGCCCGGAAATTCTTCATATATGTCCAAGATTATGATGAAAATGATCCAAAAACACATGAAGGGATGGATTTGACAAGAGTGACAACTAAAGATCTTATT
>JAHQCQ010012319.1:0-10182 GCA_023539305.1 Ilex asprella
TCCATTGACATCCCTAAACATCACTTAAGCTTATTTATACAAGGAGAAAAAGTTGTTATATTTTTCAGAAAATTGCATGCAGATACTTTCAAACAATTTAATTGTAAAAAAATATCTTAACTAATTTTTTTTTATAGAAAAATACCGCTGACTTAAAATATATTGTAATTAGGTACTCATCGACAAATTTTCAAATATTTTCCTTACTAAAATACATTTTTTAAAAAATTTGAATGCTTGTTAGTTTGTGAGTCCTATTTTTTATAGGATTTAATTTATTATATTAATAGTTTTATATTTTAAGGGATTGAACATATTTGAAATTCAAAATTACATCATTTGGAATATAACTTAACGACTTTGTCTAAATTTTGAAATTCATATTTTTATAATATTTTTTTAATGTTAAATGGTCTAATTCTCAAATCTAACAACAATGTTATTTTGCAATGTTACACTGTGATATAACAATGTCATTCATTAAAAACAATATATATGGAGGCCACATTATGTGATGTATACGATTTAGATTGTGTATGAATCAGTGAATGTAATTTTACAACCTTTTTTGTCAGTAATTAAAGTGTTAATGAAAGTTTTACACTGTCATGTATTACTGTAATGTCATGTTATCGACAATTTAAATAAAAAAAGAGGAAATATTGATCTTCAATGGTGCTTCAATGTTTGTGGTTTTTTTTTTCTTTTTGTTTTGTTGAAAATTGAAGGATTTTGTAACATTTTTTTTTGAAATTTGAAAACTCATGTTTTGAGGAATATAATAGTTGCCGAATTTAATGGAGGAATTATTGCATAGTTTATTGAAGTTTCCTTAACCACGCTTTGCGCCATATAATTGTTACCTTATAGACATTTATGTCATTTTAAAAAAATGCACTTCTATACAAAACATTTTGTATTGGATATTTTTTCATAATTAAACGATAAATTAAATATCGACTCCCAAAAAACCCTATATTTTTATCTTCCATAATAGCTTCAAATTTTATTTTTTGGCTCTTCAATTGGATTACTTCGATATTGTCTCTTTCTCCTGTTACATGAGGCCGCTCTAAAGCTTGTACCACTATAGAAATTTGATATTCCACATGAGTGGAGCTATTCCCACCCCATTAAACTCTAAATTATAAAACTAAAAAATTCACCCTTTCTATATCCACTCCACTACTAAGTCCACCTTATTCTATACTCACCGACTAAATTCATCTCAATTTTCACCTTGAGAGTTTCTATACTGACTTCACTAGTAACTAAGTTCACCCCATTCTATATCCACCCGACTAATGACCATACGTCAACAGAAGAAAATCCAACTCTAGAGAACAAAGGCAACACCCAAGAAAAAAATCAAAAGACCATTTAAATCAATTCTCTACAACATAATTCCAAGATCTAATGCATTCAAGTCATGCACCTGACAACCACAAATACACTTGCTCACTCAAGAATTAAATAGCACTAAGAAGCTATTAAATCAATTGTTCCAACCATGGTTCCACGTGTGCACGCATATGTTGTAGATAAAGTTTGTTTGCGTGTGCGCGAATGTGTGCAAGCTTTTAGCCTCATTTGAGGTTTAATTTACATCATTAACACAAAAAGTATTATGGCCACGTGGTATAAATCAAAACCCATTTATAGTGGCGAAGTATAACATAGTAGTCATAAAACAAACCTAGACTACAATGAAGTCATTGAACCTTTTGGCATTGTAGTGATTTCTTTTTCGATTAGAGGCTTTGTAGTGATTTTCAATCAATTTCTTTGATGCAACAACTCTGAAGCCTCAAGAGTCAAGCTGGCCTTCCAGCTCTCATTCCTATTCTTCCACCAGCAAACCACTATTACAAATGTTTAAGTAAATCTGTTTGGTGCAAGTAATGCTAATGAGCATGAAACCATAACTAATTGGAGTAAAACACAACAAAAATAGTTTAAGGAAAGCAGCGTCTACAAAATATTCCAAGGAACCAAGGCTTTCCATACTAAGCATTATGATCTGATCAAAAATAAAAAATAAAAAATACTAAGTGATGATACCTCGGATAGAATAAGAGGTCAGGTCAGGAGAACAGTAATATACGCTGAGCTCAGGAAGCAAGGTACAGAGCTAGAAGAGCACCACTAGGTCAGTCCAGATAAGTAGAGCTCAATAGTCCTAGTTAGGAGTTCAAAAGAGGAGGCACGAAGCTCAGCTCGGGCAGTCAGGGAGTATAGAGCTCGAAGTCTAGGCTCAACGCTCTGCTTTTTCCCCCCCTTTCTTTTAAGGAAGAACCAAAAAGGAAGAAAAATGGAACAACTACATGACAGCAAAGACCCGCGAAGAAATAGAAAGCTAACTTCAAGGCACAAAATCTTCAACCCATCAAGATCCCCTCCTAAGATCAAGGGGAGCCCCGTGAATAGGGGGAGCAATCCCGGAGGGGGATTCCACGAAAATAGCCCCGCAAGCGTTAGAAAATTCCCCCACTGGAGGGAGAATGGGAGAGGATCTCATGAATACAGGGAATCCCCGGATTAAAGGGAACGGAGAGGCTATATTAAAAGGGCAATCCCCAAGGGAGAGAGAAGGATGATTAGGAGTACCCAGAAAGAACCAGAGAGACGGCTGAACCACAAAATCATCTCTTACACCCCTCCCCTCGAATTGTAAAACTTTCAGGCTGATCAATAAAGAAAAGGGAGCAAGAGTCTCCATTAAAAAAGTGGACTAGTCGAGCTCCTGAGCCGGTGAACCACTATACTTCTACTGAGTATATCACCCCTTTCCCAATTTCTCCTCTAACATTCCCTAGCCCGAGCCGTGTATCTCTGACAATTACGTTTCACCTCACACATTTGCCTCACTCCACTCTACTCATCTGTGGTCAAAAAGCACTATCAGTTTGGCGCCGTCTGTGGGAACGACTGTTCCTATTACAAAAAGCTGATTTTTCAGTGATTGATGGTCTCGACTCGCAATATGAGTAGAAGTCAAGCAAATCCACCTCGAGTGATAGATCAACATGATGCTGACAACGACAGACAATACGAAAACGCCCCGGAGACGGATCCCCCTATAAGGGATCCCCCCATCAACGACGAGTTGGCTGCTCTTCGCCAAGCCAATGAACGCTTGGTAAAACAGAACGAGGAGCTCATGAAACTTCTTCAACGCCCCCAGGAGGTAAAACGGGCCCAAGAAGGCCAGTATAATCCCCCGCTGAGGGAGAAGCAACACCTCGACCCTCTTAGGGAAGCCGATGAAAGGGGGGAAGATAGCCAAGCCATGGGGGAAATTCCCCCCCAACCCTTTAGGAATGACCACAACGAAGAAAATAGCCAGAACGATGGAGGAGAGAGAGACGACTTCATCCCTTATCAGCAGGAAAGAAGGGAACAATACTGGGAACAACGTTTGAGGGGCATCCAGCAAGAGCTTAGCCATATGAAGGAGGCCGTAAAGAACAAGACCCCGATAACAATGGACTTCCTCGTGCAGCAAACTAAATCCCCATTCACCACGGGAGTGCTACGTTTTCCTCTTCCACCAAAGTTCAGAATGCCACAGGTAGAGGTCTTCGACGGAACAAAGGACCCCGTAGATCATCTCAACATTTACAAAAATCAGATGGAGTTGCACGGGTACTAGGATCCAGTGCGCTGCAGGGCCTTTGCTATCACTTTAAAAGGCTCAGTCCTGGCATGGTTCAATAGACTCCCCCCAGCCTCTATCTCATCCTTCAAAGAGCTCTCCATAGCTTTCGTATCTCATTTTATAGGGGCCCGAATATATAGAAAGCCGAGCTATCACCTATTGAACGTGAAGCAAGGGCCTCAAGAGAACCTGAGGTCTTACGTTCAGAGGTTCAATTCAGAATTGTTGAAAGTAGATGTCTCGGATGAAAAGTTTGCCATCACTGCTTTTATAGCAGGATTGGGGGTGCAGTCCAAAGACTTAATGTTTTTCATCTCAAAAAACCCGCAAGCAAGCATGGCAGAGGTGCTCGCGAAGGCAGAAAAGTACATTAACGGTGATGAGGCTCTTCTCTCTAAGGTGGGGAGTTCAGCGGTGCAAAAAGATAAAGAGAAAGAGAAAGAAGAGAAGAAGAGGGACCGAAGTCCCAGAAGAGAGAGAGAGAAAGGGAGAGACAAGTCTCCAAGGAGAAGTAGGGATCGTTCCCCCAAAAGAAGGGGAGACGTCAGGGATCGCTTAAGTCCTCCACAGCCAGGACTACAACCGAGGTACGCACCTCGGCCGTTGCCCCAACTCACCGTAACAATTTCACAAATTCTGTTCGAAGTACAAAATGAGAAATTCCTGAGGTGGCCGTCTCGGATGAAAGATGATCCAACTAAGAGAGAGCCTACTAAATACTGCGAGTACCATAGAGATCATGGCCACCGCACCGACGATTGCATTCAACTCAAGAAGGAGATTCAAATCTTAATCCAACGGGGGCATTTGCGCCGATACATTGCCCAAGACAGCCAAAACCAAGCTCTTCCACCTCCGCCACCTCGACAACAAGCCCATGCCCAACATCAACTACCCCTGGGGGAAATCAGGGTGATTTCGGGAGGATTTTTCGGAGGAGGAGAATCCAACACAGCTAGAAAGACTCATCTACGAAGAATTAGAGCAGGAGAACCACTGGAGATAAATACTATGTCCAAGGCACCTCGGCTGGATAACACCATTACCTTCTCAGACTCGGATATGGAAGATTGTCAGCACCCCCATGATGACCCGTTGGTAGTAAGGGTCGTTGTGGCAAATAGAACGGTTCACCGAGTCCTAATTGACAATGGAAGTTCTGCAGACGTCATCTTTGCCTCAGCTTTTGACAAGATGGACATAGGAAGGGAAAAGCTAGAGCCAGTGAGTGCTCACCTGTTGGGATTCTCAGGGGAAAGAGTACTGCCACTAGGATCTATTCAGCTTGTGCTCACGATGGGAGACCCTCCATGTCAGGCCACTACGACGGTGAAGTTCCTGGTGGTGGAGGCTCCCTCCACATATAATATGCTACTGGAAAGACCATCACTCAATGCAATGAAAGCCATCACCTCTGCCTATCATTTGGTTGTGAAGTTTCCAACGGAAAATAGAGTTGGAATGGTCCGAGGAGACCAACGTATCGCGAGGGAGTGCTATGTCGCTTCTATGAAGCAGAAAGAGGTTGAAAGCATACAACTGGACGAGCTCGATATGAGAGATGAGCTGGGAACCAGACCAACGCCATCAGAAGAGCTCGAACCTATCCAGCTCGATGAGGAGCCAGAACACCTTGTCTACGTCGGATCTAAGTTAAGCAAGGAGATTAAATATCGACTTATACAGTTCCTGAGGGAAAGCACAGACGTGTTTGCATGGAAATAGGAGGATATGGAGGGTATTGACCCTTCGGTTATCACATACAAATTGAGTGTGAATCCCACCTGTAAGCCCATTAAACAAAAAAGAAGAAGCTTCGCCTCAGAAACACAGAAGGCAATCAATGTGGAGGTCAGCAAGCTCCTCCGCGCCAAAGCCATAAGGGAAATGGACTATCCCGCCTGGCTAGCCAATGTGGTACTAGTCAAAAAGACCAATGGCAAGTGACGGCTCTGCATTGACTTCACTGACCTCAACCGAGCATACCCGAAGGACAGCTTTCCTTTACCTCGGATCGACCCCATAGTAGATGCTACTGCTGGCCACGAGCTCCTCAGCTTCATGGACGCCTTTTCAGGCTATAATCAAATCAGAATGGATCCCAGCGACCAAGAGAAGACCTCTTTCGTTACGGAACAAGGAACGTATTGTTACCAAGTCATGCCCTTTGGTTTGAAAAATGCTGGAGCCACTTACCAGCGGTTGGTGAACAGAATGTTCCAAAAGCAGATAGGGACATCCATGGAAGTCTATATTGATGACATGTTGATAAAATTCCTAAAGGCAGAACTCCACATTACGCACCTGGCTGAGTCTTTCCAGATCCTCAAGGAGTACAAAATGAAGCTCAACCCTGCGAAATGTGCATTCGGGGTCTCGGCTGGGAAGTTCCTTGGCTTCATAGTTAACAACAGAGGAATTGAAGCTAACCCGGAGAAAGTTAAATCAGTGCTAGATATGCAGCCACCATCCAACACTAGGGAGGTGCAACGCTTGACAGGCAGGATAGCTGCCCTGAGCCGTTTTGTGTCTAGGTCGAGCGATAAGTGTCAGCCATTCTTTCACATCTTGAAGAAGGCATTTCAATGGGAAACACAGTGCGAAGAAGCATTCAAAGCGTTGAAGAGATACCTGAGCTCACCACCGGTCTTGGTAAGTCCGTTGGAAGGAGAGGTCCTGACCCTCTACCTAGCTGTTTCGAATTTCTCAACTAGCGCAGCACTGGTTAGGGAGTGAAACAGAGCTCAACATCCAGTCTACTACTGCAGCAGAGCTCTGAGGGGAGCAGAGGAGAGATACCCAAGGATGGAGAAACTTGTTCTAGCCTTGGTCACAACAGCTAGGAGACTCAGGCCCTATTTCCAGGCCCATACCATCGAAGTTCCAACAGATCAGCCAATGAGACAAGTGTTGCATAAGCCGGAATCTTCTAGAAGGCTGGTCAAGTGGGCAATAGAGCTCAGTGAGTTTGATATCAGGTATAAACCAAGAACTGTTATCAAAGTGCAGATTTTGGCAGAATTTATCGCAGAATTCAAGGCAGCGGCACCAACGGAAATCGCGGAGTTAGTCCCCGACCTCCCTATATGGAGGCTTTCAGTGGATGGAGCAGCTAATGCACAAGGAAGCGGTGCAGGTTTAATCCTGACCTCTCCAGATGGAATAGATGTCGAATATGCCCTCAGGTTTGGGTTTAAGGCTTCAAATAACGAGGCTGAATATGAAGCTGTTATAGCCGGGCTTAATCTTGCTCGTGTAAACGAATCCGGTACAGTAAACCCTTCACATGGAGAGCCGTCTGAAAACATAGAGAAAGTTTGGTGAGAGTCATAAGGATATGATACAAAAAGAGCTCAGATTAAAGGAAAGTGCTAGCACTCACAACAGCCACTCCTTGAAGGGCTGAAACAATAGAATCCTCAAGGGGTATTGAAGCAGCCTTCCGGACGTCAGACTCTGAAAAAATGGAAGAAACGGCTGTCCCGGCGAGGTCTACGTTGTCGAAGTAGGAGGCCTCATCCTCCTCCACCTCGGGTCTGCTCCCTCCCTCAACAGTCTTCCCGGAGGAGCTGTATCTAGTAGTGCTGGGTTGGAGGTGAGGGACCACTCCCAAGGTTTTCTCGACCTCAAAAGAGAGTGGAGAAGCAGGGCCTTTTGCGAAGTTAGGCTGAATCTCTGGAAGGGGAGAGGTCAGCACGGCTGGAGGAGCATCTGATGAGGAAGCCAGAGCTTTGGGGCCTGAAGGAGAAGGGGATTCCCCCAATTTTTGGGACTTAGCTCGAGAAGCAGGACTGCTCCCAGCATCGACCTGAGCTTTCCGCTTGCTCCCTCTCCCGCCCCGCGACAACTTCTCAATCTTGGCCTGGAGGTCCTTGGGGGCAAGCTTCATGATGGAGGACCCTGTAGAGTCTGAAGAGAGTCAGCTAAATAAAAGCAAGGAAAATAAAGAAGAAAAAGGGAGGAGAAAGAAAAGGTATTACCTCCTACACCTTCAGCACTCACAACAGAGATCGGAATAGCCAAGGTCACTGGAGGGGGGCTCAGACCTAACTCATCCAAACCTCGAGAAACAATGAGATCAGCGTACTTCTCAGGTCTAAGCTTTCCCAACTTATCCAGTACCTTATGGTCTTGAGAGCTGAGCTCAAGTCTGGAACCTAATGGAAGAACGCGCAAACCAAACAAGATTAGCAGCTCATCGGTTTCAAATTAAAACTCGGTCAACTCTAGCCAAAAACTCACCCAAGTTTTCTGGTTCATTTCACCCCCTAGGGATACCAAGAGTATCTATTTTGTCAGCATAATTGAACTCCCAGTTTGTACCCCCAATGTAGAAGAAATGTTTTTTCCATTTTTTATGTGAAGAAGGGAGGTCAGAAATAATCTTCCTAGCACCAGCGCGCTTAGAAATGTATAAGAAACCCTCAAAAGAGGTCAGCTTGACATTGAAGATTTCTGTGATCAGGGGAAGACTGGGAACCCCAAGGTGATGTCTTATGAAGTAAACGAGGAGTTCGACCAGAACGCCATAGAAATTGGGAGAGAGCTGGGAAGGACAGACATTGAAATGTTGCAAAACACTCTTGACAAAAGGGTGCAGGGGAAACCGAAGGCCGTTTTCAAAGGCCGCAAGGAAGAAACAGACCCTATCTTTGACCTCTTCGACGTAGTAGATAGAATTATCCAGACACCAGGGCTCGACTCCGGGAGGGAAACCATAACGAGCCTTATAAGCCCTCATCAAACCAGACACCTCCTCACTAGGACCCTCGAGCCTGGCATGCTTGTAGGCAGCCCCTAGGTATGAGGAGCTGTCAATAATCCCGATTCCACCTACCTTGCCTTTGCCTTTGTCAGGCTTAGGAGGCAGGGGAGAAGAAGTGGAGGGGGGATCCTTGGTATCGACCGCGGAATCCACAGCCTCAACACCAGAAAAGTTGTCAATTTCCAAACCTACGTCCCCAAGTCGGTATCCTCATCGACAGACCTATCCCTTAGGAGGGAGACAGAGGAACGGGTAGCTCCAGAAGAAGCAGACATGTCTGGGCAAGAAAAGGGAAGTTTAAAAGAGCGATAAAGGGGAGAAGGGTGTATCAGACACTCTCTAACGATCCTAAGGTTGGCACAACAACTTCCGAAAGCAAGAATTCGCACAACAGCATCCCAATCCACAAAATGAGGAAGGGGCGATAAGCAAAAATCCCGATTCCAAAAATAGAAGAACCGAAAAGCCCAAAAATGCAATAACCACCTCGAATTTGAGGGATCCAGAACGAAAAAGCTAGAGATGGGGGTAAAGAGACGTACCTAATTCGGAAAGAACAATGAGCAACGGTCAAAAGCAGAAATTCGAAGAAGGGGGTAACACGAAGCCTCAAATCGAACCCGAAAAACTCGAATCGTGAGCAAGAAAGCGGAAAGCCACAGGCTAGAAAATCTGAGAATGGAAGGAAAAGGAAACCGAAGGCTAGAACAGAAGTTGAACAATGAAAAAGGCGGTTCTGATAGCCGTTCGAGCATTTAAAGCTTGAGAAACGTGAGCTGGAACGTGCACGGGAATCGAGGAAGGCATTATGAGTGAAAACCGTCAGAAGGCATTAACTCACGTGCACATCTAGACCAAC
Source organism: Ilex asprella (assembly GCA_023539305.1). NCBI lineage: Eukaryota > Viridiplantae > Streptophyta > Magnoliopsida > Aquifoliales > Aquifoliaceae > Ilex > Ilex asprella. The sequence goes on from JAHQCQ010012319.1 coordinate 9,283, forward strand.
CACGTGCAGGTCTAGCTCGGCGTGAAACAGGTCAGCCCTTGCCCAAGCTCACTTGAGCCAAGGACTGAGGGGCAACTGATGATACCTCGGATAGAATAAGAGGTCAAGTCAGGAGATCAGTAATACACGCTGAGCTCAAGAAGCAAGGTACAGAGCTAGAAGAGCACCACTAGGTCAGTCCAGATAAGTAGAGCTTAATAGTCCTAGTTAGGAGTTCAAAAGAGGAGGCACGGAGCTCAGCTCAGGCAGTCAGGGAGTACAGAGCTCGAAGTCTAGGCTCAACGCTCTGCTTTTCCCCCCCTTTCTTTTAAGGAAGAACCAAAAAGGAAGAAAAAGGGAACAGCTACATGACAGTAAAGACCCCCGAAGAAATAGAAAGCTAACTTCAAGGCACAAGATCTTCAACCCATCAAGATCCCCTCCTAAGATCAAGGGGAGCCCCGTGAATAGGGGGAGCAATCCCGGAGGGGATTCCACGAAAATAGCCCCGCAAGCGTTAGAAAATTCCCCCACTGGAGGGAGAATGGGAGAGGATCTCATGAATACAGGGAATCCCCGGATTAAAGGGAACGGAGAGGCTATAGTAAAAGGGCAATCCCCAAGGGAGAGAGAAGGATGATTGGGAGTACCCCAGAAAGAACCAGAGAGACGGCTGAACCACAAAATCATCTCTTACACCCCTCCCATCGAATTGTAAAACTTTCAGGCTGATCAATAAAGAAAAAGGAGCAAGAGTCTCCATTAAAAAAGTGGACTAGCCGAGCTCTTGAGCCGGTGAACCACTATACTTCTACTGAGTATATCACCCCTTTCCCGATTTTCCTTCTAACATTTCCTAGCCTGAACCGTGTAGCTCTGACAATTACGTTTCACCTCGCACATTTGCCTCACTCCACTCTA
>JAHQCQ010012320.1:5000-10162 GCA_023539305.1 Ilex asprella
GGTGGAGCATTTTGAACAATCATATATCTACATTATTACCACGAGGTATGTGATCACCAGTCCTTCAAATCTAACCAATTAGAAGGACTCTAATAATGTAGTCATTTTCACAAACCCAAACGCCAGCCCTAGCACAACGAAAATCATCAGTTGCAGATAAACCCTCCACCAAAATCGATCTTAGCAGTGACCAAATGATTCTCCTCAATTGTTGTTGCAGCAGTCTCTCCCTTTGCCCCATGGAGCTCGTGCCATGAACTCTTACCCAAGTTGGCACAAACAGTCAGTTAGATCAATAAATATAATTTCTGCTTTTGGCATTCAAGCTTTAGAGATGGGTCTGTCATTAAATCAGATTTGAATTGAATTTTGCCTAATCCAAATCCCAATACTTCGAAAAGACTTGGATTGAATATGATTCAAATATTCAAATTCGCCTAAAAAAAAGACCAATTCAATATGAAGAAATTAATTAACCTGAATTTTGAGAAATAATATCTGAATTTTAACTTATTTCATCATATTTTTATAGGCATATATAATTTGGATCCGATGGAATCGGATATTTGTTCATGCAAGCTTGAATCGCTTAAAAACTACACAATAGATTTGGTTTCAGTTTCTGACTATTAATAGAAATTATCAATTTGAATCTGAGTTATTAAATTCGAAGTGGATTAGATTCAGATCGAAATTCCAATCGGCTCATCTAGGAAGGATTCTCATCAATAAAACTTGTACCCTTATACCTATGCATAATGCCATCCTCAATCTATGCTATGCTCTCTTGTATGCGACCTTAGTTTTCCTTTGTGGTTGATTTTAACATATTGTAAATAAATGAGTTTCATAGACCAAGAACATGATGGCTTCCGGTTGGTTTTTTTGGACTTCCTAGCCGTTATGTCTCAAAACATTGAAGCTTTCCAATGCAAGATAAAGTGAGATATAGCAAAAGTTTGGCTACATGCTGAAAGGCAGGTCCATGAACTTTTATTGCAATAGGCTTGAGTTAAATATGTGCAACCATGTATAATAACAATTGTAGTTGTCATTTTTGAAAAGCAAGAGATGGGTGGCTTCATGATTCAAAGCATCGACCGATATCAATATAATTCAATCAAATTATTTTTAGCTTAGCGCATTTTATTTTTGAGATCGACACACATTAATTACGTATAAATGATGAGTCTCATTTGATTTGGTTGAACAAATCGACACTGATTAAGTCAATCAATAAGTTATACTTAGCGTAACGCTACGATATGGATTGAATCTTTCTTAATATATATAACTTCTTCTCTTATATCTGCACAGTTCCGCGACACCATGATTCATGCACCTCTATACTTATCAAGTCAAATATCAATACTGCAACCTTTACCAATGGATTGGAATGCTCTCACTTTCACAGTTTTTTTTTTTTTAATTTTCTTTTAAGTTCAATCATCCACCATCAAATCATTGTTCACCCATTACTAGGACCCATCATTAGCAGTGGGTGATCCAGACTGAAGAAGATAAAAAAGGGAATTGATCATTGATTTTGAAAACCAGAACTATTGAACTAGAGCTTGAGCCTCCATTCAAATCAAATGTTGGCTTCCGTACAGCTTCTAGTACTTTGAATTTTGAAATTAAAATTACAGAATACTCATATAACCAACTTTGTCGAATAGTCAAATCGAGTCATTTAACCAATATAGTAAAGGCTTATATAGTGATATGATTCCAATCTATGCTTCTTTAGTGTAACTATTTGACCTCAGAGATAAAAATTTGCTTTTATAGCTTACTTTTAGTGTGGATAATTTATTTTTAATCGAATCGGAGAGCACCTTATTCGAGTTGTGCATAAATTAGTTTGTATACTCCTGACCGTTGAAAAAAAAACAGAGATAAAATCTTGGGTTAATAAATTTTTTGATCCTTAAAATATACATTTTTTGTCAAAATGATCCCTAAAGTATCAATTTTATCAACTTGGTCGATAAACTATTCATTTTTTTGTCAAAATGGTCCCTACATAAACGGACCGTTTAATTTTTGACAAAATGATCACGTGTCGGGCACGTGATACCATCTGAAAAAGTGACATATGGTCACTTCCATCAAAAAAATTAACGAATTATCCGATTAGGAATCAAAGTGACACGAATTGAATACTTTAGGCCCCGTTTGGTAACGTTTTGATTTTTTGTTTTTCAAAAACGAAAAACGAAAACGAAAACCAAAAACGAATTTTTTTGGTTTTTTAAAATCACCCCTCGTTTATCAAACGATGACAGAAACATAAACGGTTACCAAACGAATTTTTTTCTTGTTTTCTCTAAATATCAAAATAAAAACGAAAAACAAAAAATTTAAATCTTACCAAACGGGGCCTAATTGATCAAATTGATGAAATTAATACTTTAAGGATCAAACAAACAGAAAATGCATACTTTAAAAACCAAAAAATACTATTAACTTTAAAATTTTCATCTATGCATGCAAGGTTGAAGCATCCTTTATTGGGTGGTATGTATGGATAACGCTACCTAATCAATTTCGATACCCTATCTCTATCTATGTCAGCAATTAATTTTGAATGGGATAACTTATAGTTAAATGAAAAAATAATTAAATAATAACAAAATATAACAACTTTACACGTGATATATTTTTATTGAATGAAAAATAAAACTATGATACTAAAAAATGGTATTTTTACATGTAAAATAGATAAGTTCAAATTTATTTTCTCAATTTTATTTAAAATGAATAATATTCATGTATAGCCTACAAAAAATGATTTTGATAACTTATATATTTATCTATATATATTAGCAATAATCTTGTGTCTGAAAATATGCTACAATACCAAAAATTGAGTATTGATCATGTAAATTTTATATTTTAAATAATAAATTATGTTTTCTTTTTTTATTTAATTATGTAATTTAAAATTAAAGTGAATAGAGACAAAATAAAAGAGGTAAGGGATAGTGAAGAGAAAGATAAGCATAGTCTAGTGAGATTGTCTAGTATTAAGCAGTGCATAGAGAAAATAAGGAGTGTACAGACGAATTTTGTATCATTAGATTAAAGTAGATGAATTTTAAATCAATTTTGACCGTTACTCTTCTCTTATAAATTGAGATTCAATTTTTTAACTATTATATTAGATTTCCCTAATCTCTTCGTCACATTCTTGTATTCCTAATCTAAGATTGGTCAAGATACTCTAAGCAAGGAAACTAAATATATTCCTAATTTATACATTGAATATAAATATATTCTTAATGATACATTTCTAATAGCTTCATCTTTCATTATCCTTCACAAATCACAACCATTGTTTTTCTTTGGGTCCTTGGTAATTGCTTAAACTAATTTCCCAGGTAGCTTAAGTGAGAGAAGGGTTTGTAATGACCTCATTCTCTCACATATGAACACATGGGCGCACACACATAATTTTGTATTTTTTACCAGGTGAGTTGCAACTCAATTTTCACTAAATTAGTCTCGAATCAATTTGGTTAGGAAACTATGCATTTGCCAATCCATACAACTTTTATCTTTGTCACAGATGTGGCATGCCAACATGATTTGTCATATCAGCAACTTAGAATAAATATCATTTGCTAAATAAGTAAAATAAATTATATATACAATAGAATCGTTACTAAATAATTGATAATAACATAAGCTAGTGTACTTAATTTTACTTACCCAAAAAAAAAAACATAAGCTAGTGGGCCCCTCCATTATAACTCTAGTAAAGACCCTATCACACCTAGGCATCTATTCCTATTTGTATATATAGCCAACACTCCCGAACAATACTTGTGCCAAACCAACTCCTCTCTTGCAATCCATTACCCCCCTCTCTCTCTCTCTCATCTGGTTCGATCTGTCTTCACATTCAAGAGAGGGGTTTGCTCACAGCCAATGGCCATGTCTAAGTCCCTTGCCTTCCTGCTCTTGGCACTCCTTATCATCTCTATGATTCAAACCACTGTGAGTTCTCTCTCTCTCTCTCTCTCTCTCTCTCTCACACACACACACACACACACACAAACATAGAGATGTGGGGGTTGACACTTGAAACTATCTTTTGCTCTCTTTTGTGATAGGTTATTGCTTCACAAGGGAGTGGTCATCATCTCGACTTTGTAAGTTTTTCTACCCATGTTTATCTTGTTAGCAAAATGCTTAGATCTCCTTCTTGAAGAGTAACACTTACATTTTTGTCTTTTACCTATGGTGTTCAGAATGGACTTAGCCGGGTGAGGGTGAAGATTTCCCGTAAGTATCACAATGTGCTTTCATTTCTTTCTGTTTCACCTCCATAGCACTACCAAAATAGGGCCTTTTTTGTGGGAAAAATGATCTTATTTCCCTCCATTTGAGGGTGAAAAATCACACAAAAATACTGTTTTGCCTTCTTGTGCTTGTACATTGTGGCATTTTATTCTGATATTCAACCTTCGATCCATGTACGTACAATGATCAGGAAAAAATCACCCAATGGTCAAAAAGTGCACTTTTTTACAGAAGAACCACTCTTTTTCTTTGTGAGTCAGGCTAGTTTGACCATGGTGGAAATTTATTGATGTGCATCCTTGACCAATGGTTAAAAAGGGAATCTCATTTTTTTTGCCCTGAATGAAATGACCAGAATGCCCGTCAAGATGCTCGAAGAGGTGCAGCAGGGCCAAGTACATCCAGCAATGCAAGTTCTACTGCGTGAAATGCTGCAAGAGGTGCCTGTGTGTCCCACCAGGCTATTCTGGGAAGAATAAAGAACTGTGCCCTTGCTACAACGACTTCAATCCCAATTGCCCCTGAGAGTTTCTGTTTATGACCTGCCTGACCATTTACCTATCCTCTTAACTTGGCCTGGCCTTTTGTCTTACCATTATTATTGATTACTAGCAGAGCAATGTTTATGCTCTATTAATGACTATCATATACTAATGTGTTTGTTTTATTGTTAAGTGTCTCTTTATATGAATTACTATCATCAATGTAACCTGTCTCGGTCACTCCAGTAAGTGTTTCTTACATGCGAGTGGACGATCTTTTATATGAATCGATATGGCGTTTTATGTTTCAAATTTTACTCTGGCATACCTTGAAATTTAATTGGTGTTGTTTAATTCATTTCCCTTTAGCCC
>JAHQCQ010045595.1:0-18627 GCA_023539305.1 Ilex asprella
CAATTCAGTCATGCATTGTGTTACCAACCATACAACAGCATATTTTCTTCAGAAAAATGGATGCAATCAAAAATTTCATTTGGATTACCAAAACAGACATATTTTCTGGGACATATATGCAATTTTAAGAAAAAAAGAAACATAGGAGAGAATTTTTTTTATTGCTAAAAATACAATTTGTTGACTTCTAAGTATATAATTACATAATATGTCAATGTCAAAAGAAAAAAAAACAGACTTCACTGAATTAGGAGCAAATAAGTGATCAATTGTACCTCTTTACTTTCAAAACGTGGCATGAATTTAAAAGAAGTGGGTATAAAATAGGATGGGGCATGAGATGGATATTTTGAGAATAGGAAGAGATCCACCCTTTTTATAAAAAGAGCGTAAGGATGGGTGAAAATTTCCATATACACCTAAATATTACCAATAAAATGAGTGTATATATATAAATAAATTTGTACACACACCCCCTCCTATATGAAATGACAGATTTTGCTATTTAAAATCCCACAAAACAACACTTAATTGATCTCTAGAAGAAATTTTTATGATCACTCCAGTGATAAAGGAAAGTTCAATGTCCAGTCCCACTATATTGGCTTTTTCTTTTTTTGGAATACAGTTAAATGCTCAACATAGCCACAGAAACAGGGTTCAATTCAAACTACCTTTTCTTCACTTTGAAAACATTAACTCTTTTAAGTTAACAAAATTTACTAAAATACTGGCAGTTTTCTTTTTAAAAAGAAAAAAAAATATACAATATCAATCAAAAACAAAAGAAGTTTCAAATTGCAGTTACCCAATAAATTCCTAATTGATTTTTTTTCTTCCAATCTTTTCCTCAAAGCTTTCACTACTTTAGAACTTGTCAATGCCAATTTTTGCTCAAAGATTCTACATATTTTCAAGAAATAACAATATAATGCTAAAACTAATATAACAAGCCAAGAAAATAATCAATAGGGCGGATGACAGTTAAACTGGTATCAGTTTAAAAATTTTATGGACCTTCTTTCCGTTGTATTTATTTCAATTATTTCCGGCAGCCACGCCTATTCAAATTTTGCAGATCAATGCCCACAAACTTTTGATCATTGGAGTAATATAAACCCCAATCCTAAACTAAAATTCAATGGACCTGAATGTTAATGTACAACCTGAGCAAAGTTCAGTAAGAAGTGCAATGGTAGCACAGTGCAATGATCAAGCACTTGAATTGAACATAGAAGGGGGCAGTGAGAGCCCATTATAACCTAGAAACCCTACATCTACCATGTCATTATTAACAAATATTCTGTACAAACAACAGTAAAGTGCAAGGATGAAGGCTGCAGAAGGCAATCACAATCAGAGCATCACATCCGGCCCAACCTCACCAAATGCTGCTGATGTTTTGCAGCAGCTGCCTTATCGGCAGCTTCACGCTTTAGTGCCCTTTTTGCCCTTCGTCCAACGGTATCTTTTGCAATCTCTTTCTTCTTAGGTTCACGTGATGGACCAGCACCAGACCCCTGGACATTTGGATGAGAAACTGGCCTTGCTTGTTGCCGCCCTGCCCTAACATATCCATTATCACCCCATCTCCGGTTACCTATGCGGAAACTTGATGAACTGGCCAAGTAAACATCATCTAAACCTTCCCCATCATCCTCATAGAGATACAAGTCCTCCACCTCATCATCCACCTCCCCCTGGTCCTCCACAACTAAAGGCTTGAACCACGAGGCTCTAAGGAGGAGGCAAACACTCTCCTCAAACAAAAAATCATGCATACTGCTCAAGCAGGACATGAAAATTTCAGTAAGTGGCAATACAAAAAATATATCATGTCAAACATCTCCTATTAACATGTTTAACACTTAACAATGGCCAACATCCATACAATAAATGAAAAACAAAAATGTATAAAGAGAAAGGGTACTAGAACTATACCTTCCATCAAGCGACCGATGAATGTTGAGGAACTCAAATGGATGTTTGCACTGAGGGCATGTTGGTTCATTTTTATATGTGGCCCACCGAAGTATGCACATCACACTGAACAAAGGAATCAAAGTTAACAGATTAATAGCTTACCAATAAATAGTTCAACACTACAATTGCAGGCCATTGGCTAACGAGGACAGATATCATTATAATTACCATATTTCATGTTTCCCTCCTACTTTGAGCTTTGATTTTCACCAAATGAGCATCTTGGACAACAATTTGATAAGAAAAAACCAATTCTACTAGCACACCACCACTCTATATACAACATTCAAGTGCTCTCCATCTATGGTCAAACTTGGTTTGACACCCGCTTTTATCCACTCAGCAAGTCCATTTTTAATTTTCTAATGTTTTTAATTGTATTCGTCATCACAGTTCAAACCAAGGTCCCAACTAAAGCCCTTGACTGATATGCTCCAAGCAGGAGTCTGTCCCATGGATCCATATTACATTTTTCTTGAAAAAATTAGTCTAATACTATCTGAGTCAAAGGCACTAAAGGCTACAAGAGAAAAACAATTTTGAAAATTGTTATACATCCTTATCTAGGTACAAAACAGGGGATCATTTCTGAATCCATATACAACACCCTTAGGTCTTGTCTCACATTGGTAAGTAAAGCCTAAGAAACTAGAATATGAGTTTAGCGTGTCTCTCCATTGTCAATTAGTAATGAGCCCCCCCTCCCCCCCAAAAAAAACAAAAAATCCCACTCATTATAAATAAGTTTTGAATTGTTTTGTTCAACAATGAAAACAGCTTATAAATTTTGCGGTATCATAAGATAAAAGCATGACCAATGGGTCAACAACCAAATAACAGTATGAGGCCAAGTATCCCCAATCAAGCTAAATACGTATACATATAATTATAGTCCAAGAAATCGTAGATAACCAGGGAGTTGACTTAGACAAACCAGTAGGCATGCTCGCAACCTTTTACAAGGGCAGTTTCTTGAAGAACTATCTTAGACAAACAGATGGCACAAACCCCATGATGACCATCCCCACATTTCACTTGAGGAAGTTCCATTGCAATCTGCAGTTCACTCCGAAAAACACAAACCCAAATCAATTATATCCACCCAGTTCCAAATACAGTTAAATAACACTAACAAGCCCCACTTCCCAGTTGCAAAATAAACCTCCAAAAGAACCACAGAAAACCTAATGCACATAATTGCTAGATTTTATTTAAATACAACCAATTTTGTGAAACAAAAAGTGAAGAATCAACATTTTCTTGCACTATTGATTTTCTCGGCAAACAAAAAAGGATTGACCAAACTGCTATGAACCCAAAAATAAATATAAGCAAAATATATGACTTAATACTAAATTTGGTTGCCAAGAAATTTGAAGAACATGCACAACATACTTTACATTTTGCCAATGGTTCCTCAGTGAATTGAAACAACAAAAATAAATAATAATGATTAGATAATATTAAGATATTTTTGTAATTTTTGGTCAAATTTATCGCCACCCAAGCAAGATCTAGTTGAAGAATGCACAAAATATAGAAATTAAAGCGGAATCACAAGAAACCCACCTGTTCTTGGCCCAATAGATCGTCAAGAAGGTCGGTTGGTTGTTGACCATCGATCTTGACGATGGTACTCGTTGTCTATGGCGCCGGAGAAGAAAAGAGAAGCTAAGAAGTTGTCGAAGTAATATACGTAAAGAGAATTTAATCGAAAAGAGAACAGAAAATCTACAGAGAGAAATATCGATTCCAAAGAAGAAAAGAGCCCTCCAGAGGAAAATGCAGCAGCAGAAATAAACAATAATGGTACCTCGGTGTATTGAAACAATCAGAAATTGGACAACATAAGAATTCTCTATTAATTTTCTCGGAAACCAATCAATATCTGGTCCAAGAAGTTCCAGAACCGACAAAAATAGAGAAACTAAAGGCGAATCACATGAAACCCACCTGTTCTTGGGCTGATAGATCGTCAAGAAGGTCGGTTGGTTCTTGATCATCAATCTTGGCGACGGTACTCATTGTCTATGGCACCGGAGAAGAAAAGAGAAGTTAACAAGTTGTCGAAGTAATAATATACATGAGAGAGAGAGAGAGATTCCAAAGAGAAATTCTTATTCCAAGAAGAGAGCAGGTAATGCAACAACAGAAATAAGTAATAATGGTCCCTCGGTGAATTGAAACAACAGAAATTGGACAACATACGAATTCTCCGCTAATTTTTCTCGGCAAACAAACACGATGTGGTCCAAGAAGTTCAAGAGTCGACAAAATCAGACGAAACCCACCTGTTCTTGGGCCGATAGATCATGAAGAAGGTCGGTTAGTTCTTCACCATCGATCTTGATGACGGTGCTCATCGTCTTTGGCACCGGAGAAGAAAAGAGAAGCTCAGAAGTTGTCCAAGTTATATACTTAAAGAGAGAAATATCGATTCCAATAAAAGAGCCCTCTAGGAGAGAATGCAACAACGGAAATTGGACAACATAAGAATTCTCTGTTAACTTTCTCGGAAACCAATCAAGATCTAGTCCAAGAAGTTCAAAAATCAACCAAAAATATAGAAACTAAAGGCGAATCACATGAAACCCACCTGTTCTTGGGCCGATAAATCGTCAAGAAGGTCGGTTGGTTCTTCGCCATCGATCTTGATGACGGTACTCATCATCTTCTATGGCAACGGAGAAGCTAAGAAATTGTTGAACTAATATATACGCAAAAGAGAATCTAATCGGAGAGAAACAGAAGAGAAAATTTACAGAGAAAATGTAGAGAGAGAAAGAAGAAAGATTAGATTCCGACGAATAATTCTTATTCCAAGAAGAGAGCGGAGAGCCCTGTAGGAGGAGAGGACGAAGCCATGGAGGCTGTGGATCACAATTAAATAGGCGAGAGATCGGATAAAATATTACACTTACGCCCAATTTATTTGATCAAAAGATCAATCAAACCCTAATTCTAAGATCAAGAACAATCATAATTATTTTCACATACTCATAATACAAAATTAAAACATTATAATCCAAGATCTAGAACAATTATGATTATTTTTACTTAAAACATTATAATCAAAGATCTAGAACAATCATGTTTATTTTTATATACTCATAATACGAATTTAAAATATTAGAATTAACGTACCCGGAACCATCATCGCAAACTTTGATCCAAGAACCCTTTTCATGTAGCCCAAAAAATCAATCTCTCTCTCTTTTATGATACACAACTCGATAAAGTATGTGTATATTTATAGGATCAATTTTCTTGTTCAACCATAATTCCACTTCCTAATAGAGTAGACGTATACGAAACTATTTTTCTTAATTAACTAATTATAAACTATTAGTTATACCAGTTAGATTAAAATTAGTAATTTTATCGTTATCTAACTCAAACTAATTATTCGATAATAATCAATAAAATCACATGTACTAAATCATGTGAGTCACATTAATTCTTACATATCGATCATTAAATCAGTGAGTTATGTTAAAAAAAATTAGCATGACTCACTCATCCAATGTTCCTCTCTCATTTGGGATCCCAAGTACTTGTCCAATTTTGAATGTCATTAGAATGTATTGTATTATGCACACCTAGGGGTGCAAATCGGGCGGGTTAGACAGTCAACCTAGTTCAACCCTAGGTATATAATTTTCAATCATAACCTTAACCCTAATCCTACCTGGGGTTGAGAAACTCAACCCGAGCACTATCCGAGTTTAATTCAGGCGAGCTCGGAGTGAATTCAGGTTCACTGCAAGAGGGACAGAGAGGGGAGAATAATTACAAATTCATAGAACAATCTATATATTTCACTAATAACAGTGCACGATTATTAATCATTTGCTTTCACACAAAAAAATTAATGATCTCAAAACACAATTCCAGAAAACATAAAAATTAGACGCATAAAAATATTAAACTTAAAACATTATATTATCGCCACTAATTACGCATAACAGAGTATCAAGCAACAAGACACAAAGAACGATGGAGTAAAATTGAAAAAAAATGCTGATACTATATATATATATATTTAATTTGTCAAGTTCGGGTTGAATTCGGGTTTTCAATACCTCAACTCAAGTCCACCCCAAATTGAATTCTAGTTGGAATTTTTTGACTCAAGTTCAACCCAAGTATAAAAAATCCTAGTCCAAGGACTAATTTTTTCGGATTGGACTAGGGTTAAAATCGGGTTATCCAACCCAAGTTGCACCCCTACGCACACCCTACCATTGTCTTGTAATTAAGGTGTGCATCCAAAAAAAAAATGGCTCTGCCTCTATATACGTGTGTTCAAATCTAATAGGGTTTGTAAGTATGATTTAAAAAACTACAAGGGTACCATTTAGAATTATGAGAGACAAAGGATTCCCTTACTGTAATTTTTATAGTCAAATCGTTTTTTTCCACATATAATATAGGGTTGCTGTGTACCGGGCCATAGTTGATGGCATTACATATTTACGCAATATAATTTTTTCAAAGTTAATTATATTTATATCATATTCTTTATTGGTATTAGGTGAATATTATAATATCTAATTAAACAAAAATTACTCTTATATTTAATTTTAAATTTTAATATATTATTTTTATTAAATTAATAATAAATTTTATTTCATATATACTAAGACAAACTTGATTCTTAGAAAGTTTGGGTCTTTTTAAGTCACCTATTTTATAAACGAGTAGACTTGACACAATACGATTAATAAATAAATTAAGTATGATTGAAATTAATTAAAAAAAATATACGAAATAATTCGTATCTATATTAATTCACATGATACGATCCTGATATAATATAAACATACTAAAAATCGATACAAACTCATTTCACTCGATACGATTGACAAGCCGGAATCCTCAATTTGTTATTACCTTCAAAAACCACAGCGCACAAAAAAAAAGAATCTGATTATTTTATATATTTTAATAACTTTATTGGGTTGCTCGATTTTAGGTAAGTGATAACATACAAGACCGGTTGATTTGAATATGTTGAGGTGTCGGGGCTGGGCTAATTCACATCAGATAGTTTTGAGTGTGTGTGTTATAATATATATTTTTTTTGGTCCTGAACCTCTTAGATTCAGTAATTAGAATTTGATCAAAAAAAAATATGTTGAGGAAATTCATTTTTTATGCAATACCAAATTATCAGAGATTACAATGAGACCAACCCAAATACAATAAATGTTTTTTTTTTCTTTGGGTCAGATTTTATTACAAAACAACGGGAAACTCACAACTTTAATGTCTAACAACTGATCATTAGGCCAACTAATATAGGAGAGAGATGTGAGATTCAAACTTACGAATTATTATAAAAAATAGATGATAAAATTCAAACTCACGAATTATTATAGAAGAAAGATAACGAAATTCGATTCACGATTTTAAGGTCTAATAGAGGAGTTGGTGGTCATTAGACCAATCATTACCCTCCACCTAATTTATATTCAAGTGGGATCTACTACATTTAAATGAGTCTTTTACTCATTAATGGTAGACAATTTATCAAGAAAAAATTATTAAAAGATATTTGGATAAATTTTCTAGGAAGGAATGATGTGTATATAAATTTTTTATGTCTCATTTAATAAACACTAGATCGTGCACACTTGCTTTGCACTTGAACTTTTTAAATTATGATTTTACTTTTGAAATAATTAAATAAATATAATGGCAAATACTAATTATAAAAATAACCTTTTGAATATTCTTATTATATAATTTGTAATGAACATAACATTGCATATTTGCAAAATGAATATTAGTTTTTATTATTTTATTTTCTCTTAAATTTTGATGAATTACCTTCTTCTAAATCTGTACCCTTAAATTTTAGAATTTTTCACATGAAATTAATTATTTAGATTAATTTTATTTGCAACATTATAGTAATGGTACAAATATATTTTACAGTATGTGGGTATATATAACTAAAAAATATTGCAAACACTTATTAAATTATGAAAAATACAGAAGTGAACTATTTGAAGTTATAGTGGTTATTTAATTATAAACAATTGGTTGATCAAATTTAAAAAGTTAAGTTGTGATAAGTAATTTAACGTGAGACTAAAAGTATTCGTAGTATTGCTAATCAATATAAATAAAATAATTTCTAGTATTGTCAATAAACATAAGTAAATAAGATTTATTAAAACTAAAACATAAAAAAGAAGAAAATGTAAAGTTAGGGTTTGATAATTTAATCCAAATTATATTAAAATAAATCTTATATTAAATAAGACTCTAATGCATTTAATTATGTTAACAATTCAGAAACTTGTCATCAACTAATGAAAATAAATAGACATAAATAAAAATAAATTTAATTATGTTAACAATTAATTTTAGTTTTTAAAAGAGAGAATATGAAAAAGACTTGGATATGTGTAATATTACTAAAATTTTATTAATATGAATTTCATATTAATAATGTTAGGATTGTGCGAGTAAAGTTATCCAATTAAAAGTTTAACATCAATCAAGTCTTATTAATATGATTTCTAAATTAAATAAGATTAATATTGTCTTTATATATTGTTTTAGGGTTAAAGTAGTCAATCAAAACTTTTTCTTAATAGTGTACTTTTATTAGTAGTATAGATAGATATAGATTTGGATTCATCTTACTAATTAATAATTGATATTAATTTTTTTTTGAACTAGAAAAGAGGGAAAGGGCTACCAATAGCTAGTAATCCCCCGACCATGAGGGTCCCCTACTGTAGAATATTTAATTTGAGTCATAGTTACAAATTTACAAGGACATTTAATTATTATAACACTACCAAAGTTAACAAGCAAATTATACTACTCTCGTAAATCAAATCTCACAGAATAATTACATAGGAGTCAAAGACGGTCCTAAACACGTATAACTTATCACTATACCACTACCTCGGTGGATTAATTGGTATTAATTTGATCAGTGAAATTAGGATAGATGAGGATGGGATGAATAGGCCAAGGAGGTTGGACGGGTTGTGTATATGACCGGAGGTGAGAGAAGTACTGTCCTTTCCATCAAAAGCGGTGGAGTACAGGATGAGGAGCACCTCCAGAGATGTCGGGCGCGGTGACGGATGTGGATTGTAGTAGAAGACCGACAACCATACGACAAGTTAACTGCAGAATTGTAGAAGCTGCGTGCACAAATTGTGTTTGACCAAACAACCTTCCTTTGTCATTATGGTCAACTTTTTGGGATGAATTTAATAAATTTTAAAATTCTATAGTGAATAAATGTTTAATACAAATTATCTTGTAAGAGTTATATTCTCATTGAATAATTGTTGTTTGTGTGTTTGCAAATATACTTATGGATTATAAAAATATAATCAACGGTGTAAAAAATCGAGAAATACTATGATAGATGAGTTATTAATTAAGTGTCATGAATAGTCAGTTTGAATAAAGAAAATGTAAAGATTTAAGTGCTTCGTTCCGCTAAAGAACAAGAGTAATCGAATATCTAAGAAAAAATCTTGCTCCTGAGGTGTGTAAATTGGGAAAGACGAAGATACATAGTACGGTTTTTTTTAGAGGCAATGTATTAGTTTACTCATTTTCTACACTGTCTTATTACTTTTATAACAGATTTGTTAGATAATATTTGAAGAATATTATAACGTTTATAAATTTTTTGTCATGTGTACTTTTAGAAGTAGTGATCCGTTGCCTAAGATAGGGTCTTTTTGGAAAAATTTTCTTTTTGTCTCTTTAAATAAATTCTTAATCCAAAAAGTTCATGACTAATATGGAAGACCTGCATATGTGTCTTGGTCTGCGTTAGGTTGGTGGTGACTAGATCAATATACCAGACTTGGTTATTTTTGGCATCAACAATAGTAAAAATTACATTAAAAAATGGTAAATAAAAGCACTTGTTTGTATTACAATGGATCATGTGGAGACAAGTTACAATGGCACGGGAGAGATTTGTATTGAATTGGAAACACATGGCTTCTTACCCAGAAAGAAAATGCTATTTAAAAGCCATTAGATAACAAGACAAATCCTTGATGTTATTATTCTCCACATGGGGGAAAAGTCCACAAAGTTACATGGGTAGGAACTCCACAAAAATTTGCATGATTGCGTGGAAAATTAAGTGGATCATGTGGAGACAAGTTACAATGGCATTCAAAACTACAAATTCCCTTTTAAGATGAGGCTATATAAATATTGTGTTTGGGAGGTGATAATGATACATAAGAATAGAATGGTTATTATTTAGTAATGCTTATTTCAATGTTTGAAATGTAATAATTGATTGGTCAAGTCCAAATAGTCTAATTTATATGGGAAGTCCAACCTCAATTAAAGAGTTCAACCTTACAAAAACCCACCAAGCTCAATATGGTCTAAGTCCAGTCAAACTCATCAACTCGATTACGACATCAAGAGAGAGTACGAAAGCCTTATCTACACCGCCAAGGAAACAGTCTACCCTCACCTCCTCTTGGACCGAGTCTCATGGAGAACACTTCAACCACCTCACACGTTGAGAGGAAGTTGTTAGCTCCACCGAAATAGCTGTTTAGTTGCTGTAAAGTCGCCCCAACCTATTAGAAGGCGCCTATAAATTGTAAGTCCCACCAATACTTGGAGGACAACATACTTTTACTTGAGCACAACTCACTCCTTTCCCTCTAAGCTTATACTCTCTGCTCCCTGCACACTTAAAATATTAAAGTGTTCGGCGACCCAAGCCATTTAGAAGTGGACGTAGGTCGTATTGATCGAACCACTATAATCCTCGTCTTCTCTCTCTCTTTACTTATTTATTACTGCATTTAATACTGTTATTTGACAGATGGTGTATAAAGTTATTTTGTGCATCATCAATAATGAAAATTCATTTTCATTCTCATGGAACGCCTAGTCTCATCAATATAAAATTTATCATTCTTCAATATTTAGTGGTATTTTTTCATTCATAACTACTATCACTTGTCCCTACCACCATCACCTAGGGTCAAGGGCAAGCCCGGGAGATGGGATCGGTGTCAGTGTTGTGTTTGAGGGTCAAGTTTGTGTTTGGGTCTAAGGATTTAATTATATTTCAACGCTTAATTTTAATTATTGTCAAATATTAGAAAGATAATATCCATTCTATTTTATTCATACCTAAATTTCATTTTCACATTAATTTCATTCTCTTGCAAAAGCTATATCACCCATCAAACGCAATAGGGTAAGTCTACATAATGAAAAAGTGTTTTTGTTACTAATGATGCATGCAATTCTTGTAGGTAGAGTTATAAATTTTTTTGGGTCAATTTGCAATAATTTGAGAACTTTGAGATTAATTCCAAACATTCTAAAATTATAACTTAATTTCAAGTTATGACTTGATCCCAAAAATTATAACTTAATATTTAAAATTTATACCTTTACTGATCTATCTTAAAATGAAAAAAATAATTATACTTTAATTCACAAAATTATAATTTTCTATACTACAATAGTCTTGCTCGAAATACTTAATAGAGTTTTAATTAAGTTTTCATTTAGTTCGTACATCAAAATCCACTAATTTATTACAACGAAATGACTTTCAATAGATTACTTGGGTAAAGAGTTATATTTTTCTCACGAAAAATCTTTTATGTATAGATTGAAAAATATTAATTTTTATCTAATTTTGAGAAAAAAAAGATAACAATTAAAAAAAAAGATATAAATTGAGAAATTGAGAGATATTGTAGGATAAAAAGATAAATACCGATGTATTTGAAAGATATATTTTTCTAAATAAATATACCCTATAGGCAAGTCATGTGACATTTTTCTATTGAAACAAATTAACAGTTCTGAATGGAATGACTAAATTGAAACTTAATTAAAATTTTAAGGATAAAATTGTTTCAATTAAAATTTTAAGGACTCAAGAGAAATTATTTACATATTATAAGGTATAGATTGTAAATTACATAATTTATAAACCCGTGAAGCACCGACCATCCGACGGCGGCGGGTACCGAGCACGACAGGAATGGGGGCGGACGCGAACGCAGCAGAGCAGACTCTTCCGGACTCAACGCCAGAGAACGTCGTGGCCTTGCTTGAGGTACCCACCATCCATATCCACCCTAAAACCTTGTTTTCATATGCTTACACACACTTATATTATGTCGCAATCACTATCTTCACGTTTTCTTTTCTTCTTTACTGCATAATTTGTTTTGTTTTTTTTTTTTGTTGATATGTATGAGCACTGCTTTGTGTTTCTTGTCACAATGATCTGTTCTATGATCAGGGTCTGTATATATTTATTGACACCCACCCACCTCACACAGTTGTATGGCCTTTTAGTGGTGTGTTGTTGGAACCCTTATAGGAGGACTAAATTTATGCTCTTTAGTTTATCTTTCTAACTGTTATTTGAGATTCGGAGTCTATAGTTGCTTTAGAGTCAAATCCACAAACTGTGATCACTTGGTTGCATTGCACAATTTTTTTTTTTTTTGGGTGCATTGCACAATTTTTTTTTTTGGTGCATTGCACAATTGTGTGGGGGTTAATATTCACAAAAGTGATTGATTGCTTGTTTGATTGTATGTTTGATTGTTGAGTAAATAAAGGGAAATAAGAGAAAGTTCTGTAAATTTTGTCATGTTTGAGCAAACATAATGAGGTCACTGGATCATTTTTTGAATATGAGGGCTTTGTGCAAATGATGCTAGAGGCCAGATCTGTATCAGTTCACCTAGCGTTCTCGAAATATATGTTTTATACGATCATGTTCTTCAACTTACTAAAGGCTTCAGGACTTTTTGACCAGGAAGTTATCCATCTAGCACAGACATTTTCTTTGTTATTATGCACTGGTTCCAAAAATTGTAGAGTAAAGAACAATCCTGAGAAAAAGAAATTAAGCATATTCACTAGTCACAGGAAACCGTTATTCTATCTAATCTTCCCTGCTTAGCATGATGACTATTTCCTCTATGTTTGTGGAAGAGTCTATGCCATTTTCATAGCCTTGACCAACTTTCTTTTTTTTCCTCCTTTTTTAGTTTAGCATGGTTTTTGGCTTCTTGCCATTCATCGCATATGGCTAAACCATCTCTACTGGCCTGGGCTTGTCATGTTCCCAATGGTGAATGACTGAGCCAATTTACGAACTATGCCTAGCAACCATGCGATAATGTTTTGAAAGTTGAGTTTGGTATTGGTTGTCTTATTGACTAAAAACTTGGTCTGACAACAACACGAGAAGGGAGGAACTTAATGTTCCTTTTTGGGTGGCGAAAATGTCAAAATGAAGTGTTTGTTATTTGAAATCGATGACAAGAATGAACGCTTGTTGCTATTGATCAATAAATCTATTCGAGATACTTGGGGCATTTCGATGAGGGCATGCTTTGTGTAGTTGACAGCCTATCAGTAGTTTAAAATTTCCTTGGCCACAGCTCTCAAGTACAACATTATAGTAACACAATCAACTGTTAATGGCTATGAGCACGGTTGATCAGTTATTGATTTTTTATTTTATTCTTTAACAGGCTGCTAGGTTTGACGATATTGATGATGTCATAAGCCTGTCTTCTGCTGGTGTTTCTCTTAATTCTACAGACTCACAGGGACGAACAGGTCAGAGTAATTCCCTGCATTAGCACTGAACATAGTAGGATAATTCGTTGGCATTAATTGTTTTATACTTTTATTATATGTTCATCCTGTATTTCAGTTATCAACACTTTGGAAAGGTTGAATAAATTGGTTAGTTAATCCGGAATCTCGGTTGTCTATGTTAGTTAATTTCCTCAACTCCTATCATAGTACTCCTTTTGGAAGTAAGAGACCTGGAAAACTGTGACAATTAACTTGATAATGAGTTGACTCAAGAGGGATATTAAGGTTTCTGGAAGTGTATTAGGTTGTTTATATGTTGCTGACGCTTTATTTTGTTGGATGGTTCTTACCAATGAGCATGGTGACTATGCTAACAGTGTATTGCTTTTACTAGCTCCTTGTAACTGTAGAACTTATACACAAAATGTGCTCGTATCAAGTAAATAATGAAGATACAGAAAAGGAGTAATTTTATTTGATACAACCATTGTTACCCAAGGTGGGCCGCAGGTGTTGAGTGTCTTACATGTATTGACATGAGGGAGCTCATACATACAAAATACGAGATGTTTTCACTCATATCTGCATTAGCTTGTGTACTTAGTTTGAGTTATGCTTGTTGCCTAGATTTATTTGGAAGTTGGATATTAGGTATCGACCGTATCGCATATGTTGTCATAATTGCAATTTCTGAGATTTCTCTGGTTAATTTAGCCTAATGCATTATGTCGAAACTAGGAATGACATTTGATTTAAATGAGAAGGATGCTGAGAGATAATAGGTAGGCTACGACAACCTAAACAGGTGCTGGACAAAGCTCTTAGTGGCTGCTCCTGTTGTCACTCTAGATGTAACATGCGAGTGCAGAATAACAATGCCCCAGGAGGTGACCTGCTGCTCTCACTTTCTTACATTAGCTATCTTTGAGGTCCCATGATCTCGACTTGGATAGACACACTAGGGACATCTTGCCTGGCTGCTGGTTAGTTCTGTGCAATATGGAATAGGCACGGGGCAATCTACTCCTTGTCCTAGACTAGGGTAGTTGCAGCGAAATGCTTGTATGGGGCCATTGCACTCTCTTGGATCAGGTGCAATGAAATTCTGGCGTGAGTTCATTCCACCACCATGCCTGATAAACTATGTGATCCTGTAGAAGGCAAATTGGTACCGAAATTTCTGGTTTAGAGACCAAGGCCCAACATATTTGTAAATGGTATTGCATGTGGTTTGGTCGATAGGTCATGTTGTGGGGACCCAATATGGGCTCCTCAATGTTCTCCGCACTAGTAACGTACACGCATGATATACTCGATAGAAGCCTCCACTTGCATTTCAGCCAAAGTGGGCACACTTTTTCCTTTTCGAAGGCCCTTATTTTCCAAATTCCTCTACAAGTAATCATGCCCCAAATTCAGAAAAGGACACATAGCAAAAACTTCAACACCAAACCCTTTAGTGAAAGCCTCCTTGCCACTTATCTACAAGCAAGAATCAAAATGTCGTGTTGAAACGTACGAAACGTTTCGGAATTTTAACACTCCGACACGAAACAGTGGTTGAATCACAACACTCTAGTATTTCGGTCGAAACGGCACTGTTTCAAACCGTTTCGTTGAAACAGTGATATATTTGGTTCACTCCAGGCCAAAATAAAAAAGAGAAATGCTCAGTCAAAAAACAGATTCATTCACAGCTCCAAGCCAAAAAAAAAAAAGGCAGAATGCAGATTCGTTATCAGAAATCACATGTATGTCTCAGAAATCGTTCACAGCCCAAAGTAAAAAAAAAAAAAGAGAAGAGGGAGAAAGGAACTAGTAGTCTCAGATATCGTTCACAACCCTAAGCCAAAAAAAAAAAAAACCAGAGAAGAGGGAGAGAAAGGAATCAGACGAACCAGAAATTGAAGAAGAAGTTACTGTAACTTACTCATTGACTCCAGAGTTGAGAAGATCCAAGCATTATCTACGCAGATCTAGGGCTTGGGAGTTGTCCTGTCTTCATCGCTGCGACCACGAGCTGCACAGGTATGTTCTTCTTCTCTTCCTCTTCTTCTTCTTCTTCTTCTTCTTCTTCTCCTTCTCCTCTCTCTCTCCCCGGCAACGGCATCACGATCTGTGATCGCCTCTTGCCCTTCTCTCTCTCTCTGTCGGTTGTGTGGTTGAACTGTGCTAATATTCTGCTTTTATCTTCTTCTTTTTTTTAACTATGAATAATTACATTTAAGACCCCACTATAATTACATTTAATATTCATTGTAGTTACATTTAATACCTATTACAATTACATTTAATACCCTACTATAATTACATTTAATTCTCCACTGCTCTTCTGTCTTTTATATATATATTTTTGTTATAAGTATGAACAATTATATTTAATATCCATTGTAATTACATTTAATACACCACTACTGTATAGGTACCTACCGTAATTATATTTAATATCCACTGTAATTATATTTAATACCCACTGTAATTATATTTAATATCCATTGTAATTATATTTAATTTTGAAGCATACATAAGTACCATTAATTTAATTTGATACCCTTTATTATTAGTATCATAATAAAATAGTATTATTAATTGGATAATATTTAATTTAAAAGTGTTTGAAACTAATTTAAATAGTTTTCGCCTCATGTCAAACATTTTGTTCCCTCCAATTTAAATTTATTTTTGTATAAATGAATGTTAACCCAATAAATATGTTGAATTAATCAATTATTTAGCTTATCTTTATAGATTAATGAATTGTATTTGTGTTTCCACGCGTTTTCATTGCGTTTCCGAAACGTTTTCGTTTATAGAGTCTGTCTTAGCCTTGACTATGGAATCAGATTTCCTCGGCCCAAGCGTGGTCTTAAACAACCCCACGCCCACAACAAGCCTTCAAAAGCTTCTTGTCACCAAAATAGTTCTTCTGTCCATTCTCTCCTTAGCATGTTTTCTCGTTTTCTTTTTTCTCCTATAAGTCGTCAGAGCATCCGTTGGAAACAATGCTTACCTATGTACGAAACCTTGCTGACCTACTCTTCCGGACTCTCCCACACTCCTCATATTCACCATTGATTCTTGGGATTCTTTTGTGTAACAGCTCCCATAATCCGAACCCACAATGTTAGGGTCTGACTATGTTTTGACCGAAGAGGTTTCTTACCCTCAAATGTTTGGAGGCTCCACAAAAAAGTGACCTGCTATACTCACCACAAAGCAGCCACTGGCTCAAGATCCCAACAGACCGAATCGTGGTTCAAAGACCACTCCTAATTGGATGAAACCATGGATGCTCTCGAGTCTTGACGAATATGATTGCCTGAATTACTGATGCTTATTTCTCCAGTTTCTAGACCACAAGTCATTCTCTATAGTAATCTGATATGGATTTTTGAATTCATTAATGATCCTAGTTTTTTTGGAGGTAAATATTAATGATCCTAGTCACTAGAACTCAAGTGTTATTTCTGCTGACTTGATACTAATTTTGTTTTATTATGGTTGTACTATTATATGCTTGCAGCACTTCATATGGCTTCAGCAAATGGGCATCTTGATGTTGTAAACTATCTTATCAGTAATGGAGTGGTGAGGAAGCCTTTAGAATTATTTCACACTTTCTTTATATGCTTCAACTGATTGATAATCGGTCGGTTGCTTTGTGAAAAAAAATGTCTTTCAACGGATTGACTTGTTTTATCTGTTGTCCTAATATCATGCAAGAGAGAGAGAATTTTTGTTCTCTATTTTGCTGAACCAGTGTCGAAGATGATTGTTGCATTCTCTTGCTTAAATGATTTAACATTCTTGGATGGTTAGTCATTTGACCAGCTTGGAAAGTTGCAGGCTGAATTTCTTCTTCTTTAGAAAAGTCTAAGTGATTTAATGTTACTATTATAATTTAGTAAAGAATAGAAAAAGAGAATAGTGATTGCATAGGATGACTAATGTGATGGTGATGAAGAAAATTTGTGGTCTACAAGCTGAATAGTTGGTATAATTGGTTTGTGTTATTTGGGTTCGATGGTGGTTTAGTCTCTATGGCACCATGCACAGCCTTGACCACCTTATCTTGGTGATATTTCATATTTGTCCAACATTCTTTTTAAACTTCCAGCAATATTCAATTCTTGTAATTGATTTTTTCCAATCTTCTTATGTATCAGAGTTTTCTATTCGGGTTCCCAAATTACTTGTGTCTTGTAATCTCTAAATTATTTTCTTAGCAAGTAACCACAAGTTTGTTGCATCAATGAAAACAGGATGTTAATGCTTTTAATGTGGAGAGGAATACACCGCTTCATTGGGCTAGCCTCAATGGGCACATTGAGGTGATAATTGTGTTTTCTTTAGCCTGTCAATCAATTTTGAATATTATCAAGTTTTGATAAGTTTTGCTTTTTCAGGTGGTCAAGAGTTTGATTCTTGCAGGAGCTAGTGTGTCAGCTCTGAACAGGTGTGTTATTATCTGACATGGTATACAGATTGTTAATAGTAAGACGAATCAGCTTCTGAAACACGTGCTTTGCTAACTTTATCACCTCCTCTATGTTAGTTTTAACGTTGTTGCCCAATCTACCATGATTTCCATAAAAATGTGTTGTAAACACATGCTTTTCAATGTAAAACCGTGAGTTCAAAACAAGCTTTCTGTAGAATCATGTTGATCACACGAAATTGACACACTAAATCATGGGGAAAGCATGATCCACTCATCTACCCCGCTGAATTTGAAAGAAAACGTGATTCATATGTCATAACAATTTTTTTTTTTTAAACTTGTGTCATTGTCATGTTGGATGCATGTTTAGCCACGAAAGGACTCCTATGGATGAGGCAGTGAGTAGGGGAAGGATGGATGTCATCGATGCGATCAACACAGCAGTGGCGCAAGTTGATCTCACTGGCACAAGTGTGTCCTGATATTGGAACTCTTGCAAAGAAAGGTGAAAGTGTTTCTTGTGTGTTTATTTATTCTATATTTTTCTCCTCCAGATTGCCAGAAGATGATGTAGAAATCTTGCTTACTGTTTAAAT
>JAHQCQ010045595.1:23627-33915 GCA_023539305.1 Ilex asprella
CGCAAACAGTTAATACATGATGTGCATCACAAGAACTACTACACATAAATACGAGCCACTCACATGTGCTCACACTCAAGAACCCATGCAAATGGCAACATTGATAACAAAGAAGACATAAATCGAACCTATTTACATTGATAGGGAACATATCATGGCATACAATGCTCATTAAGAGAATGAAAAACAATGCTAATAGTAATGTTCAAACAAACAATATAAATCTCAAAACATTTTCTGCCTTGGTAGGATACATATAACAAAATGAATAAAATTCGTTGTGATGAGGTCGCAAACAGTGTGCATCACAAGAAATACGACAAAAAGAGTGTAAAACTTCTGCAAAAAACCAAGGAATAGGATAATGGACTCAACAGCCAAACAAAATGCAGAAGATAATTGCATTTTACAATAACCACCAAGTACATTACAAAGCATACAAGAATGTTAGAAAAGGAATTGAAGCCCAACTTTGTAGCGAGTTAAAGGCCTCACCTGTAAAGGCAAATCATGGCATATATAACAGAAACCTTGGGGCAAGTTCAAGTTGCAATTCGGCCATCATATAACTCCATACAACAAAATGTTCTAGTTGTGAATCATAAGTGCATAATCCAAAACAAAGTGTTTGCGCTATTATCGTGAGTTACATTTGTGTTGTAACGTTTGCATGGGTTCACATATGCAGCTTAACTCAGGTGGAGTGTAGAAGAAGCAGGCATCAAAAGATGAGACTGAGATTCCTACACTGAATGTGAACCAAAAAGAAGAAAATTGCATTAACATTATCTCAACCATGACGGAAATTACACACATGCTAAATAAAAGAATATCAAGAGACATTACTATATCAAAAGATAAAGGAAAAAATGTATAAATGAAGGGAAAGAAGTGGGGGGATATAAGAGGAGTATCCTAGAACCCGTAGGATCTTAATAAATATGCATAATTGGGGATATAACTTCTTGCATTTTCTCATGCGGACAATCATGAGGAATTACTCAATTCCTCACGAGTTTTAGCATAAAACGAAGGATATAGTCCGGTTATTTGCATGTCTGATTTCAAACATAAGCTTTACCACTAGTATGACCCGATTAGAAAAAACAGCAGAGGAAAATACCTCACCAAAATCACGTTTACAAGTCCATTGATTCAAGGATCCTTCTTTCTTATAACACTTAAAAATGAAAATAAAACAAAAGCTATAGCATTCATAAAGTTCATTAACATTATAATACTAGATTAAACAATAACAAAATTATCACCATAGTTTTAAGTGTCAAATTAACCATTGTTCCAAACAAAAACTAAAATCAACAACAAAGATCGGGAAACAAGGGTCTTCTGATAGATGACAGTGACCATAGACGCATCAAAATTTAAGCATAGTGCCTATAAATAAAAACATATGCACATCCCACAAAAATGCCCATCATCCAAAAGCAAAATGAAGTTTGAAGGTCAAACTTGATGCATAGAACATTCGTACAGATCGATTTTAAAATACGAACAAATTTACACCAAATTCACGTGTGTAAAATTAACCACTAATCAACTGAAAAAACAAAACCAACAGCAAATCATGGCAACAAGGATTTAATCCGATTGATGGCAGTGACCATTAAGACATTAAAATTTATTGAGATACAGTGCACATGAATAAATATGTATAGCACCTAATACTCCAGGCGACTAAACTGAAATAACCTATACAGACATTGTTAGATCATATAAAACACCATAGAAACAAAAGCAAGGAAAAAGTAGGTATGCCCTTAGTTCTTAGTCGTGATGAAATACCTCTGACTAATTGTGTTGAAAGTTTGAAACAATTTTTTTATTGCAAAGCTCCCTTTACCTACTGATTTCCAAACATATAAGTTACTGTACTTTCCAAACTATGGGACCTAACAGATGGATAGTTGGAAATAAAGACAAAAAGGAAAGACAATTAGGGAGAACCAATAGTTGTGGAGTACACAATATGCAATGAAACACATTGTGAAAAAATTTCTGCTCTCTAGAACTATAAACCTCAGCAATCAACACTAACAGTACTACGACATACAATGTTGGAAGATTTCTGGTCACAAGACCCGTATACCTCAACAGTTTATGCATCCTCCATAGCTTGCAAAGAGTATAGCGAAGACATTAACAGCACTTATCTCTAACACAAACATGAGGCATGTCACATGTAGCCTTGTGATGCAAATAACTGAAATTAAAAATGGGAGACGAGTGCATGGTCATGGAACATATATGCTGTCTTAAGCAGCAAGAAAAGTAACAGTTGGACTTGTCTCACAACAAAAGAATACAGAAAAATTCTAAAAACCATTGTGGTTCCAGTTTATACATGTCTACCAACATGATGACATTGTATGCAGAATATACATCAAAATTGGCAGAATTCTTAAGACAACAATACATCCTAAAGGGGATGGCATGCATAGGAATACTAAAAAAAGTAAAAAGCCGCACTGAACAATAGAATAACATTATTTAATCCATGTTAGTCAATATTTTTTTCAAAATATTGTAGCCTAAAAGTTGGTTGACACTAACTCAGCATTATCTTCGTTACAAGCCAAACAAACATCCCCGGCCAGCAAACCTGGTGAGCAGGAATGCATAGGCCACGCACTGACAACAATAGTCGGTGCAAATATTCCATACATTGCATAGTCCTTATTCACCACTTGAATATAAACCTGGAAGGAGGCAAAAAACAAATGAATATTCAACTCCAAACACAATGTCAAATAAACTGTCATGCATCTACAGAATAGATGTCACAATACATCAGGAATGTGGACATACCAAAATTAGCAACACTGTTCACTAAAACATTGTGCTTTCAAATTAATTTGTTGTCGAAAATTGAATAGCATAAAATAGGAAGATATTTTTTTCATCTCGCCTTGTATGCATGATAATAGTGTTGTCCCAACTACTTATCACCAATATTTCAAGTAAACCGAAGGTGGTGAGTGGTGAGCAGAAGTGGGTGAAATAGCACCACTTTCCAGGCTCAAGACAATCTTATTGCTGAAATTTGTAAGGTAAACACAACCCCAAATTCCACAACAGCAAAATTAAAACCACCAAGTGCTATGAATTCAGTAGATTGCAAGGTTGTCCAACTAGCAGAAATGTAATGAGAAGTAAAGATGTCTGGAAAAGATATCCATGAAATGTCCTTCCTCCTTCAGAAACAAATGATGGTGACATTCCAACAACTATCAATAAAGTGAAATGAGGAACTCCCCCATTAGCTTCCAGTTGAGGATGAACCAAACTAACCATCCAAACCAAACAAAATGAAGTGAAGTGTTTGGACTGGTGCATTGCAATTTTGGGAACTATGACACAACCAATCTTTTGTACTCGTAGAAAAAAAAATAATAAACAAAGTACATTGATTTTCTTTTATCTGACAGTAAATAGGGGAGGAGGATTATGTAGGCAACAAATCAAAGATGTTCATGAGGAAAAGTGTGTATCTGGAAGACAATTACCACAAAAAATGCTCATGTGACAGTATTATTGATGATGAACAACACTTTAGACTGTTGATTTGACTTTTAATATAAAAACTACAATGACCAAATAAAGGGATAATTCATGAAGAAAATGAAAATGAAAAAGCAGATAATATAGGCAAAAATTCTATACTATATCAATTTTTGGAGACCCTATTAACAAGATTTATTAATAATGACAAGAAAAGATAGTTTTTTTTTTCGTGGGAAAATATGATGAGCCTCCAAGCAAAATATCAAAGGCAAATATAAGTCAGAACCGAGGGAAGCTAGGATTCTAGGAAGGCATTTGTTAATAAAATACACTGTTACAAAAAAGACTTAGTAGAAACCCTACGGATAACAAGAAGATTTACAGATGAGAAACAATACTACACTGTTATTCTCTCTCCTAGCCATTGCATCTATGGCTTCAGAAAGGAATTGTCAGTTTATTGGGTTACCGTAGCTTGAACCTCCAATCAATCCGCCAGTGGAAGCACCATAGACCTCAGAAGGGTCAAGTATCGGAGAAGATGACGAAGCCCCATTTCTTCCGCCACCATTTCCACCACCTCCACTACCACCACCCAAATGCAACTCGGAAATATTAGGAAACCCATCCCTTGATTCAACTCCTTGATCGTATAAGAACCCTTTGAAGACATGTCCACCGATCTTCACAACCGCCTGATAAGCATATTCATCGTCGCCGTCGTCCACGGCGGTGACTCGAACACACTTGAACACCGCCGGCGCTCGTATCTGGCCTGGCAATGGGTCTTTAAAACTTGCATCTATAAACAATTCAACAAAACCCTATTGAGTTTCACAACTCAGAAACCTGGGAATTTTATGGAAATCAAAAATATATACACACACAGAAGGAGAGGGAGAGGGGGAGGGGGAGGGAGAATACAGTGGAAAGATCATACCTTGGTGACTAGAACTTGTGTCATAGCTTCTTGGGGGAGTAGTGTTAGAAGTTGAAGTATGTGAGGTGGTGGTCTGTGAAGTGATGAGTCTAGGCTTCTTAGCACCAGAGGTAGACCCAGAAGACCCAGCTGCGGCGGCGGCAGAGGTCATGAGCTGCCGTTCACGGCGGCGAGCGGCTGGAACCCAAGTACTTTTCACATGTGTAGCACAATCAAAGCCTCTACTTTTGCAACAAGTCCTGCACCTTCGGTGGCTACAATCTTTCTTCGCTTGGTTGCCACAGTCTTGGCATGTTGCCACCGACCCAGACCCACCAATCCCGCTTCCACCACCGCCACCGCCACTACTTTGCATCAAATTTGCTGCATTAGAGTGATCAAGCATCATGGGTTTTTTGAGATAATTGGAGTGTTGTGTCGGTTGGTTCTGCCAGAGCTGAATTCCAATACTTCTATTACGATTCAAGACATCCTCGTCTACACCCATGTTTGCAGTGAGAAGAGGGATGACGCCGACTCCGACGCCGAGAGCGGTGGTGGCATTCGATGGAGTGATCGAATGATCAAAGTTAAGGGGTTCTTGGTGTTGGTTATTGTGGTGGAATGAAGAGGCCGGTGCGACAACAAAGACATCTCGGAGACCCACCATACCCATCTCAGGTGGAAGGCCATAGTTAATCTGTCTTGTGGAGGACCACATTCCACCACCGCCACCGCCGGTATTGCCACCACCACCGGCGGTGGGGGCGGCATTGAAGCCTAAGGAGAGGTCGCCAGCAGAGGATGAAGCCACCCAATCTGCAAAAGCACCAGAATCTGAAGCTAGCCTCCTGCTAGTAGCCACAACTGCAAATTCTTCTGATAACAATCCAAACCTTTATATATATAAATATCTATATGTAGATATACAGACGCGGGTAGATATCACAACAGAAGAAATAAAGTGCCAAAAACTCTTAACTCTTTAGAGATTTGTCTATCTATGTAGGTATTATGTAAAAGTGGGGTCTCTGAAATTCTTTCAGAAGAAAGATTTCTAGAGGGAGAGAGAGAGAGACAGAAGAAGATCTGGTTTGGTATGACTTTCTAGTTTCTATATCACTCTCTCTCTCTAATTACTGCTTATACTGAGACTGTGCTGGGGTCTGCTTCTTCTGTTGAGCTTCTGCTACTACTACTTACCACTGTCACATGGCTTTTTTGATGAAAAAAGTTTCTTCGAGAGAGCGACTACTAAGTTTTTTAGCCAGTGATAGCAGAAGGGTTAGTGAGAGAGTGAGAGAGAGAGAAGGGGGAGAGAGACGAAATAACGACCCCTCCACCTCTATCTTTCTTCTGTAGTTTCTGCTGTTGTTATTGTTGGTCGACCTTTCTCTCTCATCATCATATTCATCTCCATTTCTCCTACTCCTTCCTCTCTGAGCTTCTTTATCCCCCCCACTGTCTCTCTCTCTCTCTCTATGCTCTTAGGAAAGCGAAGTTGAGGTGGGTTCCTCCCTACTACCACACCCCTTAGACACGCACACAAACACTCTCTCTCCAATAATCACACTAACTATAGTCGGAGAGAGAAAGGGCATAAAGACTTTTGTTCTCTGGTTTTTGTAAGTTTATGGAGGCTCTTAAAGTCACATGACACCTTTCATCGAACTTCTTCACATGATGGACCCGACCATTCTTAGATCCGATTTGTTAGCCAACCATAAATTTGGCTTGAATTAGAGGTTTTAATTTTGAAATAATACTACCTACACTCAAAAAAATTGATATAATTTAACGATGTGATAAATAAGATAGTCAAAACTTAATTTATCAACCTAAACTTTGAATTGATTGAGTCTCGAGAAAGACTTGAACTCTTGACCTTAGAAGAACAAAGTCTTCATAAGTAAAAGAGTACCATTAGACCAAAGGTCCATTGGTAAATGAAACTACATTATTAGATCAATAAATTATATCAAATTTTTAAATCTAAATAACATTACTCCAATGATTAAGGATGTGTTTGTTAACTCAAATTCAACACTTATTAATTAAGTTCGTGTGATAACTAAAATTTAAATTTTCTTAATATGTTAAGTGCTCCTTAAAAATATGTTACAATATTAAGTCAGAGATTCCTTACTTAATTCTAAAAACTGAACGCGCTCAACAAAATCATCTTTAATAATATTTACAATATGACAATTATACCTCAAAATATTTTACAATTCTACTAAAACTCTAATTGGTCTTCTTTGCAAAACTCGTAACTTATATATTCTCGTTGTCGGTTTTTTTTTATTTCTCTTGTCTTCTGTAACAAAATTATGCATACATAATTATAATTACACACACAAACGCACGCACTGCACACAAACAGTTACACACAGACATATGCATTGCACACACACATACTTACACACATGGATTGCACACACACACATACGAAGCACACACATATTGTTAGTGAAATCTAATTTATTGTATTTTTTTAATATTATTTGATTATTTATTAGTTATCGTTCTTTTTTTATCAGGTGTTATTATTCACTTATTATGTTATTTAATTTGTTATTGTTCATTTATTGTATTATTCAGATGTTATTTATTATTTATTTTAATCAAATATTTGTTAAATATAGACTACAATATAATAATAGTGATTATGATTTATATTATGACATATTTTATAAATATTTTCAAATTAAAGAATGGAAGGGTAAAACTGAAAATTAATTTATTTTCAGACGTCAGCTACATGTAGTTATCAAACAATTTAATTCAATTCAATACTAAAATTTCTGTGAATACCAAACAGTCCACAAATTCAACACTCAGCTTTCAGACTTCAATTTTCAATTTTATCGAACACTATCTAAATCTAACACTTACTGTCACAATAATTTTATTAGACCACATTGTTGTCATATTATTAGGTCAAATTAGATCAATTTTTTTAGGAGAATAAATTTTTTACAGGTAGCCTGTAAACAATTCAATCAAAATTAAGGAGCTATAAAAATTTACTGGGAACCTTCAACATTGATTTATGTGTTTGTATAGCTCTTCAAGTTTGATTAATTGTTTGTAAACAATTTAATCCAACCTGTAAAGAATTTAATCAAAATTAGAGCCATATAAACTTATTAGAAATTCTCAACATTGATTTATGAGCTTGTGTAGCTCTTCAAGTTTGATTGGCTACATGTAAACAATTTAATCCATTTTTGTAGTCCAAATAGCATTTACTTTAATTTTTTTATAATACTATTTAGTCATAATATGTTGACTTAAGCACTCACTCATAATCATTGAATTAATCATGGATCCCAGTATTTGTTAGGACTTGTTATCAATTCAATAGTTATGATGAATTAGAATAACAAATTAAATCAATAAATTCGAACCATAACATTAGTTTTAATTTTGTCAATGAAGTTTTGTAAGGCAATGTCATATTAGGAATGTTCATGCAGAATAAATTCTAGATACTTAAAATTAACAATTCATCACGTGCATTAGTTAACCTTAAGTGTCATTAAGTAGAGTTGAACATAGGACTTTTGAATTTACGTTTGGCTCTAAGATAACCCTACTCTACTTGATTACTCATACATGTATAATCTTAATGGGTTTTAGTGATAGACAACTTAATTCGTTAACTTGATGAATAAATAAATCAACATAAATTTTGCTAAACACGACTTATATGCGAAATTCCTTCCTCCTCCATTTTGCATTTTTTGAGTTATGCTATACAATTTAAACATAACACAAAAAAAAAATTGCAATCCAAATGTATATAGTTCTTTATATGAATGAGTTCAATCAATTTTTTTAGTATGACCCACAATTTTTTACTTCCATTTAGATTGTGTAATATTTTTTGTTCATTTTTTTACTTAACGGTCAGAAGTGTCCAGACTAACTTATGGATACTTCGACTAATTTTTTTTTTAGTTTAATTAAAGACAGATTATACCCACCAAAACCATAGTATTTTTCTTTCGGCCCACCCTTCTTATAGCGCGTGTGACAAAAATGAGAAGTCCAATTTTGTTAATGTACTTAAAGATTCATAAAAACAAATTGGATGAATCCGCACATGTGGTAGGTCAGCGTAATTAATTATAGACCTAGGAAACTACTATTGCCTAATTTGGGTACGAATTTATAAAATAGATTCTACAATTATAATTTTTTTTTTTGAGAGTATAACTCTAAGGGCTTGTTTGGTATATTTTTTAATAAGAGTTTGGATTAGATTATCCAAACTCGGGTTTGACCCAAAGATGGGTTTGAGGGAGTTAATGCTGTCCAAAACCATGTTTGGTATGCCCAAGAATATGACTATTATGATAATATATTTGTATATAAATGACTATTTTACCCTTTACCCAATTTGTATATATGAGGTATATATGATATATAGAGGTAAACCTCCTTAAATCTATGTTTGGTATGTGTAACGTAGGGATAGGATTCCAAACCCGGTCCGGTCATGGCCCGGTCATGAAATCCTCATTCATGGGTTTCATGAAACCCAAGGGAGAGGTGGGTTTGGAAGTTTAGCATACAAATGACATTTATACCTCTATATATCATATATACCTCATATATACAAATTAGGTAAAGGGCAAAATAGTCATTTATATACAAATATATTATCATAATAATCATATATCTCTGCGCATACCAAACATAGGTATGGATAGCATTGAATATTGAATCCCATCTTTGGGTCAAACCCAAGTTTGGACAATTCAATCCAATCCAAACTCCTCCCAAAAGACATACCAAACACACCCTAAGAGTATGTTTAGATAGCAGGGTTAGAGTCACTTGGATATCAAAGAAGATATTATTTTTTATCTAATTCAAACTCACTCAATTGTCATACAGATAAGATATAAATTAATATATTCAATTTTTTCTCTTGTTTAAATAGATTATACATTTTTGTAAGACCCATAGATAAGAGTAATGTAATTTATTTTCATTGACTATGATACACATATTCTATCTAATCTACCACCATATTTTGATTTATAAATTAGCCTCCAACTTATTCTAAACAAAAAATAATAATAATAATACAATTTCACATCTTTTTTTTTAACAACTCAATTAAATATAAAATAAATATTGTTAAATATATTGTAACCATAAAAAATATACCTCAGTAACCATTCGAGTTAAATATGTTTAAAAAATTAACGAAGGAGATCTCTTATCTAGGGGTAGGCATAATCGTAAATTGTATTACATATCCTGTTTGGCAAAAAAAATATTCTAGCTCCTCCTTAGGTTTCATTTAACGTGGGTTAAAGTTGAATGTTTAAATTGGATTAAAATTTGAATAGAATTTTTTATACATTTTTTACTTATCAAATATGAGATATGTAGACCCAACTTGCTTTTCTATCATATCCTATTATAGTTATCCATTTTTAACCCGAGATTCAAACATACACTAATTCTCTTAACAAACTCGTTCTAATGAGACATTGCCTCAAGCAATTATCCACTAATAAATAGATTCATCAAATAGGAAAATAGGGTGCAAACTAATAAGGAAACAAATATACAACCCCTATAAGGGCATGTTTGGATGGTTTTGGGGGTGATGAGATTGGATTGATTTTATCAAACTTTATCAAATTTAACCCC
Source organism: Ilex asprella (assembly GCA_023539305.1). NCBI lineage: Eukaryota > Viridiplantae > Streptophyta > Magnoliopsida > Aquifoliales > Aquifoliaceae > Ilex > Ilex asprella. The sequence continues at coordinate 33,742 of JAHQCQ010045595.1, forward strand.
AACTTTATGTACATGAGATTCATAAATAAATTATATCCATGCTTAGGGTTGTTAATCAAATTGAACTACTTGAGCTTGACTTGAGTTCGGCTGGGGTTCAGCTCATCAAATTTTTAGGCTCGTTTAGAAAATAAATCCTACAAGCTCGGCTTAAACTCGACAGACTCGACTCAT
>JAHQCQ010012321.1:0-10158 GCA_023539305.1 Ilex asprella
TTGTGATAAATCCATTCGCTTTATAAATGAGCAATGTTTTATTTATTACTTAAAAATTATAAATTTTATTAAATTCTGTTAGTATTTTTTTTGAGGTATTGGAATATGAGATATTATTTTGAGGAAATTTTTATATTTTTTTGTGATAATTTTGTTAATATAGAAGATATGATCGATAATATATTTTGGCTCATTTTAAAAGAATTGGTATGAATATTTTTCGGCCATTTTCTTTTTCAAACTGGACAGTTACTTGATATTTTTTTATGTGTTATATAGTGCCTTCAGATAGGGGTAATGACTAGTAGACTAATATGGGTGCTTCTTAGCACCTAATCTAAAAATTGCTTAATTTTCTTCTTTTAATCATAATCAAACAAATACATTATATGTTATTGATTTTCGGGTTTAAATATGTGTAATTAGTAGTAATTCATCAAATTTCTCACCAACAACAGATATCTGTAAAAAATAATTATATATTTTAAGCTTAGAGTTATAGTTGGAATTAGGAAAAATAGGCCACTGAATTTTTTATCAAAACAATAAATACTAGAATTATGATGTAAGCAAAATAACTATGAATGTTGTAATCTAAAACTAGAAATAAAGCATGCAAATAGTAGTTAAATCATTAAAAATATAACATGCAATTTAAATAAATACAGAAAATGTATAAACATGCAATATATATAAACTAAATAAATTTATTTAGAAAGAGTTAGCATGCGTGTCCGAGAGGCGTGTGATCACTGTCCTAAAGCAGCCGAGCCTCCCCATGTGAGGGTACTGATGGACACCAGCAACTCCAAGATATAACGCAGACACTCGCAGCAACACTTTCTCAATGGTCACATCCATTGGAAGGTTGAAGTGAATCTGACTCGAATTGAGTTGCCCAAAAACAAAATAATAGATGATAATAAAAAAGTATGTTAAGATGAAAGAATAAGCTATTTGAAGATTCTAGAGTGGATTTTCGTTGCAACCAAAGCTATCTCAAAAGTCAATATATATAGCCACTGTGTGTCTAACGTGCATACAATGACTATTCAATTTTTATTTGGGTTTTAAGGAGGCCAGTACCCTTTTTAAAATTATAAGGCAAAAAGTACCACTTTTAAAAACATAAGTCAAAAAGTACACAACCCCTAACAAATCTCTAATATACCCATATTAAGGATTAAGTTTCCTAAATTTATGGAATAACATTTTTGAATTTTAAATTATATCTTTCTCTTTCATTCAACTTAAGTTATTCAAACATTCATATCTTTTCCATATTTGTATAATTTTTTTTATAAATCATAATAATCAAGATGATGATTCTGATTCAGATCATTTGCCAATTATCTTTCTATTTCTGGTGGTTGGTACTACATGCACACCAATTGTTAGATCATTTACCAAAAAAAAAAAACAAAGAGGCCGTATATATTGTGACATGCGTCATGTTAATGTATGCAGTGTGACATTGACTTGCAGTAGTGTGATATTGGTTTGTAGCAATATGAATTTGGTTTGTAGCAGTGTAACATTTCTAGTACCAGTGTGATATTATCTTGTAGCACTGTGACATTATCGTGCAAGACAACAAATCATCCTCTGAATTAGAATAAGAATCATCGTCTTGATTATTACGATCATCCCCATTTGAGTCATCATCATTGACATTTATCCTAACATGAACATGATTAACACTAAGAGACCGTAACGATTTAATAAAAAAAAACATATAGACGACATTGTAGCAGTATGAATTTGGTTTGTAACAGTGTGCCGTTTTCTAGTACCAGTGTGACATTTTCTTGTAATACTGTGACATTATCGTGCGAGGTAGTAAATCATCCTCCGAATTAGAATTATCATCTTGATTATTATGATTTATAAAAAAAAATTATACAAATATGGAAAAGTTATGAATGTTTGAATAACTTAAGTTGACTGAAAGAGAAAGATATAATTTAAAATTCAAAAATGATATTCCATAAATTTAGGAAACTGAATCCCTAATATAACTACCACATTTGTCTCCCATTAAAAAAGAAAAAGGGCATTTCTGTAAGACAAAAAAATACAACTCAGCAAAAGTGTACCTTTTGACCACACATTTACACACAAAAGTACTTATACACATATGTTTTATATTGAAGTACTTTTCCACAAATAAGTTCTAAAAAATGTACTTTTTCACAATTTTCCCTTTTTATTTTTAACTCTTTGACACATGCTTTCTCAAGAACACATGAAGACTATTCAATTTCTTTTTTACCATTGGCCTGCACTTGTGCAACCTACAAATAATATATTTTCAATGAATTTGTCTGTTTGGCTTGAATAGCCATAAAACTAAATTTAAAGTCAACAATTATTACACACTAAATAGGACCAAAACAATTTGTAACTGAAATTTGCAATTTAAACATAATTAAAATAGAAATTAAATAAAAGTTTTAAAAACTTAATTTTATTCTTATAATCCCCCACAAGTTTTTGAAACTTCAAAGTACCTCAAATATTTTGTATATACTTTAATATAGAAAATATGGGGAATAATTATACTGTGCAATAGGTGTATGTGTCTTCCAGACTTAAACCTCACTTAGTGTTAACAATTTTTATCTAAAAGATCATAGTGACCAAAGGCTTGAACTAGATCATTTGAACCAGAGTTCAACATGTCACACACAGTATCGATATTGATCAAGATTTGCGGGTCAGTGTTATTAATGGTCTTGCACTTGATCTTGATTCTCATGAGAGTTTCTAGAGAATAACTCAATTCTCATAGTCGTACCCTCACGACTACTCTCACTTAGGTGAGCCCTCTAAGAGTACATGTGCACAATACCCTGTAGGAGTGTTTCTACCTTGGTCTCATTCAGGGTAAAATTCTTCCTTACCGTCACACTACAAATGCATTTCTGCCATAGAGATGAGCAGGAAAAATATCTCATCTTGGATATTTCCTAAATAATAGTGCTAATGAGTCACGCAATATGAATTGTTTCTACCCATCGAACTTCTTTCATGGGGTCCCTAATCACAGAAGTTGGGTTACCTTCCTAAGTGACTCTCTTGTGGGCTTATGCCCATCCCACTTGACAGTTCTGAGACAGCTTTCCTCGAAAGCCTTTAATTAGTTGATCAACTATATTGAGCTTAGACTTCATAAAGTCTAGTGAGATTATGCTTTTATTCAACATTTTCTTTATTGATTTATATCTCACTTGTATATGTCTATATATCTTTTTATTATTATGATTCTGCTTCTCAAGCTCAATCATTACCTTACTATTACAATGTAATGAAATGGCAGGTATGAGTTTTTCCACTAGAGGTATCTTTAGTAATAAATTTTTTATCCACTCAACCTCAGCACATGTGGTATCTAAGGCTATAAGTTCTGACTCCATAATACTTTTTAATATTAGAGTTTGTTTTTTAGATCCCCAAGATATGGATGTTCCTCCTAACAAAAAGACATAGCCAGTAGTAGATTTTATATCTAAACTATCGGTGATCCGATTTGCATCACTAAAGCCCTCAACTACACTAGGAAATCCACTAAAACATAAAGAATAGTCTAAGGTTCCTTTAAGATACTTAAAGACTCTCTCTAAGGCAACTCAATGCTCTATACTCGGACTAAGTTTATATCTACTCAATCTCCATACGACATATGAGATATCTGATCTAGATTTATTAGCTATGTATAACAAAGACCCAATCAATTGTGAATACTTCAATTGTGAAATTGGTTCTCCTTTATTTTTCTTCAAATGTACATGAGGATCATATGGTGTTGATACAAACTTACTATCATAAAAACTAAACTTTTTCAATATTTTTTCTATGGTGCTAGACTAACTAAGAGATATTTCATTAGATGTTTTCTCTATTTTTATTCTCAAGACTACATAGGCTTCTCCCAAATGTTTCATTTCAAACTTAGTAGATAAATAAGATTTGACATCTTTAACGATCTCCAAGTTCGTCCCAAAGATTAGTTTATCATCTACATAGAGACATAAAATCACACAACTAATATCACTATTTTTGTAGTATAAACATTTATCACTTTCATTAATTTTAAAACCATACTCTAGAATTACTATATCAAACTTTTCATGCCACTATTTAGGAGCATGTTTAAGGTCATATAAAGACTTCACTAACTTACAAACCTTATGTTCTTGTCCTTTCACCATAAACCCCTGAGGTTGTTTCATATATATTTTTTCATCTAAATCCCCATTTAGAAAAGCGGTCTTGACATCCATTTGATATATTACTAAGTTATGGATAGATGCTAGGGCTACTAGTATTCTAATGGTAGTAATACTAGTTACATGCGAGTATGTATCAAAGTAATCTATCCCTTTCTTTTGAGTAAATCCTTTAGCCACCAATCTAACTTTATATTTATCTATACTCCTATCAGGTTTTAGTTTCTTCTTAAATACCCACTTACACCTAATAACTTTGCTTCTAGGAGGCAATTCTACTGTCTCCCAAGAATTATTAAGCAATATAGATTAAATTTCACTATTAATAGCCTCCTTCCAAATAGGTGCATCTATAGAAGACATAGCTTCTTTATACGTCATTGACTCTCATTCTACTAGAAAAGTAAAAAATTATTCTCCTAAGTGCTTCTCTATTCTAGGTCTTTTACTTCTCCTTAGCTCCACATGTTGTTCTATATTTTTCTCTATATGAGCAATACAACTAGTAGAAGGTAGATCATTAGATGAAGATGTTTCTCTTACTTGATTAGACATTGTATTTTTAAAAGAAAAAATATCTTCAAAAAATGTAACATCTCTAGATTCAATTATCGTGTTGTTTGAAATTCTACTAATTTATGAGTTAATAACTAATAATCTATTAGCACTACTTGTAAATCCCCACATTTGTTATAGTAATATAATGATAAAATAGTTAGTAATTTAATATGTGTAATGACGTAGAAATGAACCATATAGGTTATAACCGTAGAAAATGCTAATATTGTAAATAATAGTTAAAACTGAGTTGTAGCTTGTAAACGTAGGAAATCATTTGCAATAGAACTTCTACTACTAGGTTAATGCACAAATGTAGGTAGTATAACTTTGGGTTGGTTTTGGAAGGGTTTGGAATGCATTGAAAATGAAAAATAGAGAAAATAGGCAAATCTGGGCAAACCATACTGGTATTGCGTACCAGTACTGTACCATACCGGTACCCCGAGGTCCAGAGAGTATGCTGTACCGGTACGCCCAAAAAAAATCCGAAATTCTATACCGTAAAAGTCAGGATTTTTGCCATTTAAAACACTTTTTTACTACATATTACCCCATTCTTCCATTGTACTCTCACCCTAAACATATTAGAACCCTAGGAGAAGATAAAGGAAAGAAGAAAGAGGAGAAATGAGGTCTCTAGGGCTTGGACTTTTGATTTAAACTTTGAAATCTTTGATTCATGTAGGGGTTTCTTCTCTTTCTCTTACATTGAGGCTAGGGCTTATGTCTATATGTATTCTTTTGACTTTAGATCATATATATGTGCTATAAAACTATCATTTCTTGGTATTCTTGCAAAGATTAACATGTTTTAAACCAAGCTATGGTGGAATAGCTCTAAAATCTATTTTTCTTGCTTTCAAACCCTAGTTTTCAAGAGAAGTGAGTTTTCCTCTTGATTCTTCCTTGTTTTTAATTTTAAAACTCTAGTGCTTTGTGTTGAGTGATGAAATAATATTGTTGATGATCTCTTGCATTTTTCTTCGATTGCTCTATGGAAATAATACATGTGAAAAATTGGAGATTTTTGAAATTTGCTAGTAAATTGGGGATTTGTGGAATAGTTGGTTATTTGTGAAAAATTGTTGGTATTGTATTTCTAGTGTGGTTGTTTTGATGAACATAAGTGAGAGGTTCCTTGTAAGGATGTTCATTCCTACTCAAGAGGCTCTTTATAAGGATGCTTGAGAAACAAAATCTTGATGGTGAGAGGTTCCTTGTAAGAATGCTCATGCCAAAAGAGGACAATAAGTGACCTTCTCGGAAGGTTCATTGTAAGGATGCTTGAGAAACAAAACCTTGAGGGTGAGAGGTTCCTTATAAGGATGCTCATGCCAAAAAAGGACAATATGCAATCTTTTTGAGAGGTTCCTTGAAAGGACACTTGAGAAATACAATCTTGAGGAGAGAGGTTCCTTGTAAGGAAGCTCATGCCAAAAGGGAACAATATTATATCATGTATGAGGTATTGGTTTTCTTTTAAAAATTGCAGGACTCATTGCTGATAATTGGTTTCACTTTTCAATTTAACTTTATTGTTTTTCGTAAACTAGAGATCTACTAAAATGTCATTATTTTACCTCAAAAGGGTTATATATGCTATTTGTGAAATGAGACCGACTTGTTTTATAAATTTTTCAAACCTTGTTCGAGTTTGTGAGGATGTTCCTACAGAGCTTCGTGCGTACCCCATACAAACAATGTCTTTTCCAGATTATAATTGCTTAGAGGAAGATCTCGGAGTTGGGGAGCCGACACAGTGGAAAACTCTAGTTGAAGGAGACATAGACCTCAAAGTGGATGCTTATAGCATTATCTTCTTTTGTTCTAGATTACGACTTTGTAAAGCCCAATAATTTGTAATAAGCTACAAGTTTTATTTTGATTCTTTTGGGATGTAAAAGCCGTAGTTGGGCACATTCTTTTGGATGTTATTATATCTACTATGAATGATGAATGAAATCCTTTTAGATATGAAGTTATTTAGTTGCTCTCATGATGTAAATGATTTTAGCTAGTAATGCTACCCAAGGTGTATTTTGGAGTGTTACCCTACTATTTTGGGCATATCCTAAAAAGACAGTATCTATGGTCTTAGGACCTATTTTCTTTCTCTTTGGTTTAGGAATAGCTACCTTAGCTAAACAACCATACATTTTCATGATGCTAAGGTTTGGAACTCTTCCATTTCATATCTCATATGGTTTTTTCTCATTATCTTTAACATCTATTCTATTCAAGATAAAACAAGCACTAATTATAGCTTCCCCCCACAAATTATCAGATAAGCTGAAACTAGTCAACGTTGAATTTACCATATCCATTAAGATTCTATTATTTCTTTCAGCTACCCCATTTGATTGAGAAGAATAAGGAGGAGTCACTTCATGTATTATTCCATGTTTTTCACAAAAATGTACTAAAGTTAGTTAGAGTATATTCACCCCCTCTATCAAGCCTAAGTCTTTTTACTTTTCTCAAACATATTAAATACTTCATCTTTGTTCTTGATAAGATAAATATAACAATATTTAGAACAATCATCTATAAAAGTCACAAAATATTTATTTTCGGCTCTTGTTGGCGGTCTATAAGAATCACATACATCACTATGTATTAGTTCTAGAAATTGAGTATTCCTTTCTACTCTTTTATGAGGTTTTTTAGTTTGTTTGACTTGTACACAAATTTCACACTTATGTTTAAAATCTACATGAGATTTGGGAATAAGATTGAGATCCATCATTCTTTTGATTTTCTTTAGACTTATGTGTCCTAATCTTGCATGTCATACATTGCAAGATTCAACATTGAAAATTTGATGAGAAATTTCATTAACTTTTCAAAAGTACATTCAATTTAAATAAACCATCACAAACATATCCTTTGGCCAACAAATATATCATTCATAGTTATCACAACTTTATTTAACTCAATTACAACCTTATAACCTTGTTGGACTAAGGACAACCCACTGACTAAATTTCTTCTAACTTTAGGAATATGTCGCACTCCTTTCAAAATCAATGTCTTCTCAGATGTCATCTTCAACTCTATGTCTCCAATTCCAAGTACTTGTGCAACAGAATCATTTCCTAGCGTTACACTTCCTCTACTTGATTTCTGATAAGATTTAAATAAATCACGATCAAAACAAACATGTATATTAGCTCCAGAGTTTAACCACCAATCTTTATCTTGATAAGTAAAATTAACTAGGAATGATTATACCTGTAGGAGGTTCGACATAATTATTTCCATCCACTAGAACATTAACTTGGACTCTTGGAACTATTTGATTTGGCTTGGGCTTTGGCTTATAAGACTCAGTCTTCTTGTAGTAACAATTCTTAGCCAAGTGATTGGTTTGTCCACAAACAAAACAAGACATCCTCTCTCTTCCTAAGCCCTTGAACTTATTATTATTATAATTATATTATTTTGATAGTTTTGTTTTTGACCATTAGTAGGACGACTATTAAACTTCTTAATCTTAAAATTTCTTCTCCTAGGTTGGAAATTGTTATGGTTGTTGTTACTCTTTTCCACTAGGTTTACCTTAGGGGGTCTCTCATTTTGTGAGTTTGTACTAACCCTATGCTTCTCTTCAACCCTAAGAGCATTTATAGTTTGGGTTAAGGTTACCTCTCCTTGCTTATGTCTAAAGATCTTAGCAAAATTATCCAAGAAGGTGGAAGCTTGTCAATTAAGCTTGAAACTTTAAAATCTTCACTAAATGTAGTTCCACTCTTTTCAATTTTAATTATAATTTAAACATAATTAAAATAGAAATTAAATAAAACTTTTAAAAACTTAATTTTATTCTTACAATATCCACATATGTCAGTCTTAACATTGAAAAACTAGATCCATGCATATAGAAACACCAGCAAATTCTGGGGATGATGAGCCTAAAGACCATCTGCAACTCACATCATATACGCTTTAAGACAACAACTAACTGGCTTCCTTCCGTGTAGCTTGAGTCATGCTGGAGGGAAAGCTCTGCATGTTTATGAGAAGCCCTTTTAAATAGTTCATCGACAATGTCAAGTCCAAAGTGTTGGGCTAAACCTTCTTCCATGCCGGCTCTTAGGTGCATTATCAAAGCCTGCAAATCAATTGGACCATCAATCTTCGACCTGGACTCCGTTATCTCCATTTTCTCAATGCTAAAACACCCATTTTTTTCTATCATCTTTGTCATCAACTTTGGGGAAGGAGCATAAATAGGCAAGTTGAACAAGTCTACTTGAGATTCACTGACAATTCCCTGTGGAAAAAAAAAATTGTATGAATTCAATATTGTTAAAATGCAACCCAAAATTTAGAGCCAAGATGTAATGCAGGGTGCAAAAGAGCACCAACTCATTCGGACAGGCAATCAAGGGTAGCAAAGTTCTATACCTTAAAATTAGTCAAAAAAGTTTTTTTTCACTGTGTGATAAGACTAATGCTTTGTATCCCAAATGTGCATTCCAAATCAATGAGAACTATTAGATGAATGGGTCCCAATGAAAAAAGTTGATGAGACCCACTTATCCAATGGTTCCCATTGATTTGAAATGCATATTTGGGATATATAACATTGCTCGTGTGATAGTATGTGAATGTGATATACTGGAGATACTTCCCGAGTGTTATGGCAGACAATTCCCTCATCCTTCCAAAGTGTTTATAGATACCAAGTTCCTCCTTTTTCCCCAGGTCATGCTGAATTCTTTGAATACTAAATCAACTTCTTATGCTAATTGTGATTCAAAAAAATTCGGTTTAATAACACCAACCGGTCGAAGATTATTCACAACATTCTTACCAAGTCAATAATTACTAATAATATTTATGTTCTTTTCTCTTGATTAAGAGTAATGTTATTGTGACCTAATTTACTGACATAATTTGCTGACTTAATTCACTTTGATCTTTGGATTCATTGTAGGTTCTATCAAACATTGAAACTTGGTGTTGATCCAATGATTCCTATGAAACCACATCATTATGTCAGTAAATTAAGTCAGATTTTTATGTCCAAATAGTATTACTCCTTGAATAAAATTGGTAATATGTCCTCCTGCATGTCATGAGTCATAGTTCCGTCAGAATATTTCTTAGTACCAAATTCCTTCTTTTCTGCAGATCCTGTTGAGTACGTTTTTAGCACAAATATAACTTCCTTTGTTAAGTATAATTAAAAATCTATGTTTAACGGATCGAATATGTAAGAATTTTTAATTTGTATATGAAATTTAGAACACCTAAATTGCAAGGTTTTGAGCATAAGCACTGACTAACCATTAACTTACCTCGTTCACCATTTCCACGAGGGTAGATCCAATAAAATTAAATAAGACACCAGCTGTCAGCTTAG
>JAHQCQ010012322.1:0-10157 GCA_023539305.1 Ilex asprella
TTGTGATAAATCCATTCGCTTTATAAATGAGCAATGTTTTATTTATTACTTAAAAATTATAAATTTTATTAAATTCTGTTAGTATTTTTTTTGAGGTATTGGAATATGAGATATTATTTTGAGGAAATTTTTATATTTTTTTGTGATAATTTTGTTAATATAGAAGATATGATCGATAATATATTTTGGCTCATTTTAAAAGAATTGGTATGAATATTTTTCGGCCATTTTCTTTTTCAAACTGGACAGTTACTTGATATTTTTTTATGTGTTATATAGTGCCTTCAGATAGGGGTAATGACTAGTAGACTAATATGGGTGCTTCTTAGCACCTAATCTAAAAATTGCTTAATTTTCTTCTTTTAATCATAATCAAACAAATACATTATATGTTATTGATTTTCGGGTTTAAATATGTGTAATTAGTAGTAATTCATCAAATTTCTCACCAACAACAGATATCTGTAAAAAATAATTATATATTTTAAGCTTAGAGTTATAGTTGGAATTAGGAAAAATAGGCCACTGAATTTTTTATCAAAACAATAAATACTAGAATTATGATGTAAGCAAAATAACTATGAATGTTGTAATCTAAAACTAGAAATAAAGCATGCAAATAGTAGTTAAATCATTAAAAATATAACATGCAATTTAAATAAATACAGAAAATGTATAAACATGCAATATATATAAACTAAATAAATTTATTTAGAAAGAGTTAGCATGCGTGTCCGAGAGGCGTGTGATCACTGTCCTAAAGCAGCCGAGCCTCCCCATGTGAGGGTACTGATGGACACCAGCAACTCCAAGATATAACGCAGACACTCGCAGCAACACTTTCTCAATGGTCACATCCATTGGAAGGTTGAAGTGAATCTGACTCGAATTGAGTTGCCCAAAAACAAAATAATAGATGATAATAAAAAAGTATGTTAAGATGAAAGAATAAGCTATTTGAAGATTCTAGAGTGGATTTTCGTTGCAACCAAAGCTATCTCAAAAGTCAATATATATAGCCACTGTGTGTCTAACGTGCATACAATGACTATTCAATTTTTATTTGGGTTTTAAGGAGGCCAGTACCCTTTTTAAAATTATAAGGCAAAAAGTACCACTTTTAAAAACATAAGTCAAAAAGTACACAACCCCTAACAAATCTCTAATATACCCATATTAAGGATTAAGTTTCCTAAATTTATGGAATAACATTTTTGAATTTTAAATTATATCTTTCTCTTTCATTCAACTTAAGTTATTCAAACATTCATATCTTTTCCATATTTGTATAATTTTTTTTATAAATCATAATAATCAAGATGATGATTCTGATTCAGATCATTTGCCAATTATCTTTCTATTTCTGGTGGTTGGTACTACATGCACACCAATTGTTAGATCATTTACCAAAAAAAAAAAACAAAGAGGCCGTATATATTGTGACATGCGTCATGTTAATGTATGCAGTGTGACATTGACTTGCAGTAGTGTGATATTGGTTTGTAGCAATATGAATTTGGTTTGTAGCAGTGTAACATTTCTAGTACCAGTGTGATATTATCTTGTAGCACTGTGACATTATCGTGCAAGACAACAAATCATCCTCTGAATTAGAATAAGAATCATCGTCTTGATTATTACGATCATCCCCATTTGAGTCATCATCATTGACATTTATCCTAACATGAACATGATTAACACTAAGAGACCGTAACGATTTAATAAAAAAAAACATATAGACGACATTGTAGCAGTATGAATTTGGTTTGTAACAGTGTGCCGTTTTCTAGTACCAGTGTGACATTTTCTTGTAATACTGTGACATTATCGTGCGAGGTAGTAAATCATCCTCCGAATTAGAATTATCATCTTGATTATTATGATTTATAAAAAAAAATTATACAAATATGGAAAAGTTATGAATGTTTGAATAACTTAAGTTGACTGAAAGAGAAAGATATAATTTAAAATTCAAAAATGATATTCCATAAATTTAGGAAACTGAATCCCTAATATAACTACCACATTTGTCTCCCATTAAAAAAGAAAAAGGGCATTTCTGTAAGACAAAAAAATACAACTCAGCAAAAGTGTACCTTTTGACCACACATTTACACACAAAAGTACTTATACACATATGTTTTATATTGAAGTACTTTTCCACAAATAAGTTCTAAAAAATGTACTTTTTCACAATTTTCCCTTTTTATTTTTAACTCTTTGACACATGCTTTCTCAAGAACACATGAAGACTATTCAATTTCTTTTTTACCATTGGCCTGCACTTGTGCAACCTACAAATAATATATTTTCAATGAATTTGTCTGTTTGGCTTGAATAGCCATAAAACTAAATTTAAAGTCAACAATTATTACACACTAAATAGGACCAAAACAATTTGTAACTGAAATTTGCAATTTAAACATAATTAAAATAGAAATTAAATAAAAGTTTTAAAAACTTAATTTTATTCTTATAATCCCCCACAAGTTTTTGAAACTTCAAAGTACCTCAAATATTTTGTATATACTTTAATATAGAAAATATGGGGAATAATTATACTGTGCAATAGGTGTATGTGTCTTCCAGACTTAAACCTCACTTAGTGTTAACAATTTTTATCTAAAAGATCATAGTGACCAAAGGCTTGAACTAGATCATTTGAACCAGAGTTCAACATGTCACACACAGTATCGATATTGATCAAGATTTGCGGGTCAGTGTTATTAATGGTCTTGCACTTGATCTTGATTCTCATGAGAGTTTCTAGAGAATAACTCAATTCTCATAGTCGTACCCTCACGACTACTCTCACTTAGGTGAGCCCTCTAAGAGTACATGTGCACAATACCCTGTAGGAGTGTTTCTACCTTGGTCTCATTCAGGGTAAAATTCTTCCTTACCGTCACACTACAAATGCATTTCTGCCATAGAGATGAGCAGGAAAAATATCTCATCTTGGATATTTCCTAAATAATAGTGCTAATGAGCCACGCAATATGAATTGTTTCTACCCATCGAACTTCTTTCATGGGGTCCCTAATCACAGAAGTTGGGTTACCTTCCTAAGTGACTCTCTTGTGGGCTTATGCCCATCCCACTTGACAGTTCTGAGACAGCTTTCCTCGAAAGCCTTTAATTAGTTGATCAACTATATTGAGCTTAGACTTCATAAAGTCTAGTGAGATTATGCTTTTATTCAACATTTTCTTTATTGATTTATATCTCACTTGTATATGTCTATATATCTTTTTATTATTATGATTCTGCTTCTCAAGCTCAATCATTACCTTACTATTACAATGTAATGAAATGGCAGGTATGAGTTTTTCCACTAGAGGTATCTTTAGTAATAAATTTTTTATCCACTCAACCTCAGCACATGTGGTATCTAAGGCTATAAGTTCTGACTCCATAATACTTTTTAATATTAGAGTTTGTTTTTTAGATCCCCAAGATATGGATGTTCCTCCTAACAAAAAGACATAGCCAGTAGTAGATTTTATATCTAAACTATCGGTGATCCGATTTGCATCACTAAAGCCCTCAACTACACTAGGAAATCCACTAAAACATAAAGAATAGTCTAAGGTTCCTTTAAGATACTTAAAGACTCTCTCTAAGGCAACTCAATGCTCTATACTCGGACTAAGTTTATATCTACTCAATCTCCATACGACATATGAGATATCTGATCTAGATTTATTAGCTATGTATAACAAAGACCCAATCAATTGTGAATACTTCAATTGTGAAATTGGTTCTCCTTTATTTTTCTTCAAATGTACATGAGGATCATATGGTGTTGATACAAACTTACTATCATAAAAACTAAACTTTTTCAATATTTTTTCTATGGTGCTAGACTAACTAAGAGATATTTCATTAGATGTTTTCTCTATTTTTATTCTCAAGACTACATAGGCTTCTCCCAAATGTTTCATTTCAAACTTAGTAGATAAATAAGATTTGACATCTTTAACGATCTCCAAGTTCGTCCCAAAGATTAGTTTATCATCTACATAGAGACATAAAATCACACAACTAATATCACTATTTTTGTAGTATAAACATTTATCACTTTCATTAATTTTAAAACCATACTCTAGAATTACTATATCAAACTTTTCATGCCACTATTTAGGAGCATGTTTAAGGTCATATAAAGACTTCACTAACTTACAAACCTTATGTTCTTGTCCTTTCACCATAAACCCCTGAGGTTGTTTCATATATATTTTTTCATCTAAATCCCCATTTAGAAAAGCGGTCTTGACATCCATTTGATATATTACTAAGTTATGGATAGATGCTAGGGCTACTAGTATTCTAATGGTAGTAATACTAGTTACATGCGAGTATGTATCAAAGTAATCTATCCCTTTCTTTTGAGTAAATCCTTTAGCCACCAATCTAACTTTATATTTATCTATACTCCTATCAGGTTTTAGTTTCTTCTTAAATACCCACTTACACCTAATAACTTTGCTTCTAGGAGGCAATTCTACTGTCTCCCAAGAATTATTAAGCAATATAGATTAAATTTCACTATTAATAGCCTCCTTCCAAATAGGTGCATCTATAGAAGACATAGCTTCTTTATACGTCATTGACTCTCATTCTACTAGAAAAGTAAAAAATTATTCTCCTAAGTGCTTCTCTATTCTAGGTCTTTTACTTCTCCTTAGCTCCACATGTTGTTCTATATTTTTCTCTATATGAGCAATACAACTAGTAGAAGGTAGATCATTAGATGAAGATGTTTCTCTTACTTGATTAGACATTGTATTTTTAAAAGAAAAAATATCTTCAAAAAATGTAACATCTCTAGATTCAATTATCGTGTTGTTTGAAATTCTACTAATTTATGAGTTAATAACTAATAATCTATTAGCACTACTTGTAAATCCCCACATTTGTTATAGTAATATAATGATAAAATAGTTAGTAATTTAATATGTGTAATGACGTAGAAATGAACCATATAGGTTATAACCGTAGAAAATGCTAATATTGTAAATAATAGTTAAAACTGAGTTGTAGCTTGTAAACGTAGGAAATCATTTGCAATAGAACTTCTACTACTAGGTTAATGCACAAATGTAGGTAGTATAACTTTGGGTTGGTTTTGGAAGGGTTTGGAATGCATTGAAAATGAAAAATAGAGAAAATAGGCAAATCTGGGCAAACCATACTGGTATTGCGTACCAGTACTGTACCATACCGGTACCCCGAGGTCCAGAGAGTATGCTGTACCGGTACGCCCAAAAAAAATCCGAAATTCTATACCGTAAAAGTCAGGATTTTTGCCATTTAAAACACTTTTTTACTACATATTACCCCATTCTTCCATTGTACTCTCACCCTAAACATATTAGAACCCTAGGAGAAGATAAAGGAAAGAAGAAAGAGGAGAAATGAGGTCTCTAGGGCTTGGACTTTTGATTTAAACTTTGAAATCTTTGATTCATGTAGGGGTTTCTTCTCTTTCTCTTACATTGAGGCTAGGGCTTATGTCTATATGTATTCTTTTGACTTTAGATCATATATATGTGCTATAAAACTATCATTTCTTGGTATTCTTGCAAAGATTAACATGTTTTAAACCAAGCTATGGTGGAATAGCTCTAAAATCTATTTTTCTTGCTTTCAAACCCTAGTTTTCAAGAGAAGTGAGTTTTCCTCTTGATTCTTCCTTGTTTTTAATTTTAAAACTCTAGTGCTTTGTGTTGAGTGATGAAATAATATTGTTGATGATCTCTTGCATTTTTCTTCGATTGCTCTATGGAAATAATACATGTGAAAAATTGGAGATTTTTGAAATTTGCTAGTAAATTGGGGATTTGTGGAATAGTTGGTTATTTGTGAAAAATTGTTGGTATTGTATTTCTAGTGTGGTTGTTTTGATGAACATAAGTGAGAGGTTCCTTGTAAGGATGTTCATTCCTACTCAAGAGGCTCTTTATAAGGATGCTTGAGAAACAAAATCTTGATGGTGAGAGGTTCCTTGTAAGAATGCTCATGCCAAAAGAGGACAATAAGTGACCTTCTCGGAAGGTTCATTGTAAGGATGCTTGAGAAACAAAACCTTGAGGGTGAGAGGTTCCTTATAAGGATGCTCATGCCAAAAAAGGACAATATGCAATCTTTTTGAGAGGTTCCTTGAAAGGACACTTGAGAAATACAATCTTGAGGAGAGAGGTTCCTTGTAAGGAAGCTCATGCCAAAAGGGAACAATATTATATCATGTATGAGGTATTGGTTTTCTTTTAAAAATTGCAGGACTCATTGCTGATAATTGGTTTCACTTTTCAATTTAACTTTATTGTTTTTCGTAAACTAGAGATCTACTAAAATGTCATTATTTTACCTCAAAAGGGTTATATATGCTATTTGTGAAATGAGACCGACTTGTTTTATAAATTTTTCAAACCTTGTTCGAGTTTGTGAGGATGTTCCTACAGAGCTTCGTGCGTACCCCATACAAACAATGTCTTTTCCAGATTATAATTGCTTAGAGGAAGATCTCGGAGTTGGGGAGCCGACACAGTGGAAAACTCTAGTTGAAGGAGACATAGACCTCAAAGTGGATGCTTATAGCATTATCTTCTTTTGTTCTAGATTACGACTTTGTAAAGCCCAATAATTTGTAATAAGCTACAAGTTTTATTTTGATTCTTTTGGGATGTAAAAGCCGTAGTTGGGCACATTCTTTTGGATGTTATTATATCTACTATGAATGATGAATGAAATCCTTTTAGATATGAAGTTATTTAGTTGCTCTCATGATGTAAATGATTTTAGCTAGTAATGCTACCCAAGGTGTATTTTGGAGTGTTACCCTACTATTTTGGGCATATCCTAAAAAGACAGTATCTATGGTCTTAGGACCTATTTTCTTTCTCTTTGGTTTAGGAATAGCTACCTTAGCTAAACAACCCTACATTTTCATGATGCTAAGGTTTGGAACTCTTCCATTTCATATCTCATATGGTTTTTTCTCATTATCTTTAACATATATTCTATTCAAGATAAAACAAGCACTAATTATAGCTTCCCCCCACAAATTATCAGATAAGCTGAAACTAGTCAACGTTGAATTTACCATATCCATTAAGATTCTATTATTTCTTTCAGCTACCCCATTTGATTGAGAAGAATAAGGAGGAGTCACTTCATGTATTATTCCATGTTTTTCACAAAAATGTACTAAAGTTAGTTAGAGTATATTCACCCCCTCTATCAAGCCTAAGTCTTTTTACTTTTCTCAAACATATTAAATACTTCATCTTTGTTCTTGATAAGATAAATATAACAATATTTAGAACAATCATCTATAAAAGTCACAAAATATTTATTTTCGGCTCTTGTTGGCGGTCTATAAGAATCACATACATCACTATGTATTAGTTCTAGAAATTGAGTATTCCTTTCTACTCTTTTATGAGGTTTTTTAGTTTGTTTGACTTGTACACAAATTTCACACTTATGTTTAAAATCTACATGAGATTTGGGAATAAGATTGAGATCCATCATTCTTTTGATTTTCTTTAGACTTATGTGTCCTAATCTTGCATGTCATACATTGCAAGATTCAACATTGAAAATTTGATGAGAAATTTCATTAACTTTTCAAAAGTACATTCAATTTAAATAAACCATCACAAACATATCCTTTGGCCAACAAATATATCATTCCTAGTTATCACAACTTTATTTAACTCAATTACAACCTTATAACCTTGTTGGCTAAGGACAACCCACTGACTAAATTTCTTCTAACTTTAGGAATATGTCGCACTCCTTTCAAAATCAATGTCTTCTCAGATGTCATCTTCAACTCTATGTCTCCAATTCCAAGTACTTGTGCAACAGAATCATTTCCTAGCGTTACACTTCCTCTACTTGATTTCTGATAAGATTTAAATAAATCACGATCAAAACAAACATGTATATTAGCTCCAGAGTTTAACCACCAATCTTTATCTTGATAAGTAAAATTAACTAGGAATGATTATACCTGTAGGAGGTTCGACATAATTATTTCCATCCACTAGAACATTAACTTGGACTCTTGGAACTATTTGATTTGGCTTGGGCTTTGGCTTATAAGACTCAGTCTTCTTGTAGTAACAATTCTTAGCCAAGTGATTGGTTTGTCCACAAACAAAACAAGACATCCTCTCTCTTCCTAAGCCCTTGAACTTATTATTATTATAATTATATTATTTTGATAGTTTTGTTTTTGACCATTAGTAGGACGACTATTAAACTTCTTAATCTTAAAATTTCTTCTCCTAGGTTGGAAATTGTTATGGTTGTTGTTACTCTTTTCCACTAGGTTTACCTTAGGGGGTCTCTCATTTTGTGAGTTTGTACTAACCCTATGCTTCTCTTCAACCCTAAGAGCATTTATAGTTTGGGTTAAGGTTACCTCTCCTTGCTTATGTCTAAAGATCTTAGCAAAATTATCCAAGAAGGTGGAAGCTTGTCAATTAAGCTTGAAACTTTAAAATCTTCACTAAATGTAGTTCCACTCTTTTCAATTTTAATTATAATTTAAACATAATTAAAATAGAAATTAAATAAAACTTTTAAAAACTTAATTTTATTCTTACAATATCCACATATGTCAGTCTTAACATTGAAAAACTAGATCCATGCATATAGAAACACCAGCAAATTCTGGGGATGATGAGCCTAAAGACCATCTGCAACTCACATCATATACGCTTTAAGACAACAACTAACTGGCTTCCTTCCGTGTAGCTTGAGTCATGCTGGAGGGAAAGCTCTGCATGTTTATGAGAAGCCCTTTTAAATAGTTCATCGACAATGTCAAGTCCAAAGTGTTGGGCTAAACCTTCTTCCATGCCGGCTCTTAGGTGCATTATCAAAGCCTGCAAATCAATTGGACCATCAATCTTCGACCTGGACTCCGTTATCTCCATTTTCTCAATGCTAAAACACCCATTTTTTTCTATCATCTTTGTCATCAACTTTGGGGAAGGAGCATAAATAGGCAAGTTGAACAAGTCTACTTGAGATTCACTGACAATTCCCTGTGGAAAAAAAAAATTGTATGAATTCAATATTGTTAAAATGCAACCCAAAATTTAGAGCCAAGATGTAATGCAGGGTGCAAAAGAGCACCAACTCATTCGGACAGGCAATCAAGGGTAGCAAAGTTCTATACCTTAAAATTAGTCAAAAAAGTTTTTTTTCACTGTGTGATAAGACTAATGCTTTGTATCCCAAATGTGCATTCCAAATCAATGAGAACTATTAGATGAATGGGTCCCAATGAAAAAAGTTGATGAGACCCACTTATCCAATGGTTCCCATTGATTTGAAATGCATATTTGGGATATATAACATTGCTCGTGTGATAGTATGTGAATGTGATATACTGGAGATACTTCCCGAGTGTTATGGCAGACAATTCCCTCATCCTTCCAAAGTGTTTATAGATACCAAGTTCCTCCTTTTTCCCCAGGTCATGCTGAATTCTTTGAATACTAAATCAACTTCTTATGCTAATTGTGATTCAAAAAAATTCGGTTTAATAACACCAACCGGTCGAAGATTATTCACAACATTCTTACCAAGTCAATAATTACTAATAATATTTATGTTCTTTTCTCTTGATTAAGAGTAATGTTATTGTGACCTAATTTACTGACATAATTTGCTGACTTAATTCACTTTGATCTTTGGATTCATTGTAGGTTCTATCAAACATTGAAACTTGGTGTTGATCCAATGATTCCTATGAAACCACATCATTATGTCAGTAAATTAAGTCAGATTTTTATGTCCAAATAGTATTACTCCTTGAATAAAATTGGTAATATGTCCTCCTGCATGTCATGAGTCATAGTTCCGTCAGAATATTTCTTAGTACCAAATTCCTTCTTTTCTGCAGATCCTGTTGAGTACGTTTTTAGCACAAATATAACTTCCTTTGTTAAGTATAATTAAAAATCTATGTTTAACGGATCGAATATGTAAGAATTTTTAATTTGTATATGAAATTTAGAACACCTAAATTGCAAGGTTTTGAGCATAAGCACTGACTAACCATTAACTTACCTCGTTCACCATTTCCACGAGGGTAGATCCAATAAAATTAAATAAGACACCAGCTGTCAGCTTAG
>JAHQCQ010012323.1:0-10156 GCA_023539305.1 Ilex asprella
TGTAAGTTATAGCCGTAAAATATATAATAAAAAAAATTAGGGATGACTCGTGCCTGGTACAGTGCAATTAAAAAAAATCAATCGCTGAAATTAGACACGAAATAGTCAAGTATTGAACTCGAATGCATACTAAGATAAAAGCCTAAATTGTCCCCATAACCCTTGCCTGAAGATACTGTGCAATTTAAAAAAACAAACAAACATTGTTCTTAAACACAAAACAATCAAACACTGAATATAGACACACATTAAGCTGAAAGTCTAAAGTGCGTTTTAATGTCATGACTTTGGTGAAATAAAGTGGATCAAAATACTTTAGTTTCAATTGTTAGACGGGATGTTAAAGCGTGAATGTACCATGTATGCTAAACAAAAATTGTCAATATTTAATCTAAAAGAATTTATTTTGGTCTTTTAAAAATATTTAGACAAAATTTCCTCTTCATTAGCGAAGCTAGAGTACATGAGTAGACTGCTTTCTTAGTGAAAATTTTCTTTTATAAAATGACTTTCTCTCCCCAAATTTCTCTATATAATATAATAGGGAAGTCTGATTTGCTGCTCTTCAAGTTAGAAAAGGACTTACACCATCCAGGGACCCGCTTTGTGAGACCATTTCGGTCCACACTGGAGAACTCGTCTCTCGGGCTAGGCTATATACTACCCTATTAGCCGAGCTATTTTCGTAATAGATCAACTTGGCTGCCCCATATCTCAACTTTCAGTAAAAAGAAGGGCGATCTATTCTTTTAAACCCAACACCCGACTAGGGAAAATAGATGCAGTAGAAGTTCGACGTAGGAGGGAGTCCCAAGAAGCTAATCCTTCACTTAAGGGGATACATGGAAAGAGGTCTTGACATAGACTTGACTCCTACAACCCAAGGGTTCTCCTTTGCTCACCTGTCAGTACAAAGAAGGTGCGATCACAATAAATTATCAATCTATATCGACAATCAATAAAAATACTAATTACACCATCTACTATCCAAAAAAATATTAACTAAACAAATAATTGTGACACCTTCTTTGCAATCTTATATTGAACTAATTCAATCAAATTTTGTTGTCTATTCTAAACGAAGACCCACAAAACAATTTGTGGTGTCCATACAATGGACGAAGTAAAATTTATGTGCCTGTACAACAATTTATGCATTTGCAACAATAGAAAACCATTCTTCCTACACCAACTACAAAATTTCCCTTGCAAAGCACCAAGTTCTTTGCCATAAATCCTAAACAGTGGTCCTATTAAAGTGCGTAGTGTCAAAAGTTCTTAATTTTGCAAAAACCAAAACACCAAAACCTTTCAAGTAAGTGAATATGTTATTTATTTTAACCAGAAGTGAATACGTTATTTATTCCAACCAAATAAATCGTAATTACGTGCGTTCGGACCGTTAAGAGATGGTGTGATGAGCGGCACAATGTGTAAGAGATAAAGATTTATACCTTCTCAAGATTAAGAAATCTATACGACACCACCATGCTCATTTGACCTGCAAATAATGCAAAAATATCAATTGTTCATCTCAATAACAGTACGCTGATAAAAACAAAACTTGCAACAGTATATAAAAATTCAACAATAATCAGTAGCAAAGTTACCAGTTTTTCAATTCTTTGTTGATCTGTTTAATTCTACCATACCAACCACAAAATCAAAAAAAAAAAAAAGACTATAATTCAACACCACCAAAGCAACTGAAAAAAATTCACAGTAGACTCAAAAGGAATAGGCGAAAACAAAAATAATGTTCATAGGATTCTATAACAACAAAACTGATAATATTACGACATTATAATTTTAGGAAATTATTCCTAAACTAAAGAATTAAGTCTAAAGCACTAAAGTATTAATCCTACAAATCAGACTCTAAATTCTAAAATAGAGATGTCATCATTCCTTATTCACGGAGCCATCTAAGCCTCCAATCTACTGAACCTACTTAGCTCAAATAGGTAACACAATTTCATAGAAAAAGAAAGTATCACATAGTTTAAGCAAGTATAAAAAAAATTAGATAAATACCCTCCTTATGCAACAAACAAAAACAATTATCTATTGTTAGTAAGCTCTAGAACCTATGAAGAGAAATAATTGTTATGTGATAAAATATTTAGCAAAGAGAAAATAGTTACCTGGGACACTTGAAACCTATGATGAGAAAGAATAAATTAACAGTTAGTCAATATGGGAGTAAGGAATTGAGGTAAAATTCAAATGATTTTATACATAAGAACTGAATGCAACTCCCATAAATTAACCAACATTTCACTTTACCAATTATAAACACCACTTATTAAATCAACCCATATATCATTCACGTATTTGACATTCTAACTAATAAAAAAAAGGCATCCCATGAATTACATGTCAATTCAAATTAATTCAACATTTAGGAAAACCTGCAATTACACTTCCACAAAAAACACTACTTGAAACTTAGTTGGTCAATAATGAAATTTTTCCATAACTTCAATTTTGATTCATGTTAATATGGAAACTAATTCGCATCATAATTCACAACAAAATATATTCAACCCGCAAGTGTCAATAATGCCACTCACCCACGTTGATGTGTTTTGTTAAGCATATACCAAGTGCTCCTTGACAATGAAAAGCTAAACAACAAATTAACAAATAAAATTAAATGATTTTAGATATAATAACAAAAAAAAAAACTACATAAATATTAATATGAGTAACATCTAGACATCACTAAACAAATTTCATTTTCAGCAATTAAAATAAGAAGGTGAATAGGGTCCCAGTATCAGGCAGGGTCACAGTCACTGTTCTTCCACTTCAATCTTTACCATTTTCTGGACCTTGGAGCACCAAAACAACTGCCTTATGCCCAACTCTAGCAACACTTCGCATAAACTGGTTTTTGTCCCTTTAGTTCTAGTCCATAAATCTCAGCTCCTTCTAAAATTACTAACGTTAAGTTTGCCCTGAATACTATAATGTCTGATTCTGATTGTGCTTTATCATTCTCTATTAGTTTTTCTATCAAACACCTCTCATGCACCATCTTTTCAGCAAACAGATCAACCAATTATATTTCCACAATGCCAATCACCTGCCCATTCGAAAGTGATTTCTCTTAGTGGGAAACAACAAACACTTTATGTGAAAGGAAAGGGGGGTGGGACTATGGTTGGCGACGACGTGTGACTGTGTGAGAGAAAGAGAGAGGAGAAAAGAGAAGGCATGTGGAAAGATGGATGTTCTAACTCGAGCAGGGAAAATTGTTTGTTGAGGCATTTCAACAAACACTTGTGCTAGAAAGGGGGTGGGACTATTGTTGGCGACGGTAGAGGCATATGACTGTGTGAGAGAAAGAGAAAGGAGGAGAAGAGAAAAGAAAAGAGAAGGGTAGAGAAAGATAATTGTGGTGGAGAGAAGCAGAGGAGATGTAGAGAAATTGTGGGTGTGTGGTGTTTTGCGTGGGTCCTCAGAGAGTGAGTGAAGAGTATTTGGGGGGTTTGGGGTTGGTATCTACGACAAATACATACAATACGAAGCACAAATTACTTTAGGAAAAGATCAACAGAATAACCCAATTATTTCACAATCAACATGATAACTAGTGCTAAAAAAAATCAAAAACTGACTACTGAGAATTAGTTCACAAAAATCAAGAGAAATTAGATCTAAATGATGTGAAAAGGTATACATCCAATCCAACCAGCAGCCATTCAGCTTCTGATGTGGTTGCATTTACTAATAACATCACATTTCAAGAAATTAAATCCTTCTCAGACATTTTTTCAAACATCTTGTGAGCAAGCTCAAAATTGTTAACATTACATACATAGAGAGTAAACCCAATTGAACCAAAAAAAAAACACAGAAACTTTATAGCCACTTATCATAAAGCAATTTCTTGTCCAATGTATTCTTAGTTTTTTTTACTCGTGTCTGAAGGCCATATACAATAATAAAAAATTCGACAATTACAAACATTGAGAATACATTGGAAAATTAGTTCATTTCATATCCATGCATCCATCTTACCAAAAAAATTTCATCAATCAAATGACAACCACGCCTCCATGGATAAGTTCATACCAAAACTTAACACCAAACTTAAATGGAATTCAAACAGTCATTATCTCCAATAATTGAACATATTATTCAACTTTCTTAAGAATCATTTACCATAGCAAACAGTACTGAAGACAAATTTATGCTGGCTCAACCATTACGTGAACTGGCATAAATTTATTGCCTTTTCTCCTCCTAGACAAAACTCATAAATAGTCAAGAAAAACCGTGGATATATTTCTTGGATTCCAATTTAATGTTTTATCTAACATGCTCCTTTGATTAAGGTTGGTATGCCTAAGAACATCAAATTATTGTAAAAATGACATATTCAATGATCAAGATTAGTGTGCTAGGTTGCGATATACCTGCATACATTTCTGTAAAACTACAGACCTTTCCTTCTCTATACATCTAAAGCTGCAGAAATATTGGAGAGAACAAAGTACTGAAGCACTCATAAAAGGAACTTTGTAATCCCACTTTTTAATGAGCTTAGCCAGATTATAAATTTCCTTTGGTGCATTTCCAGGCAAAAGAGATTAAGAATCATCACTACATCAAAAATAATTGATTTGGCACATTTTATCAAGCACTTGGATCACATTCAACCCCATTATCACATTTAAGTTCAATATCACAGAATTTCAGCCCATCACCACAAAACAAAATTAAAGGCAACAAAAATTAGTGCTTGCGAATTACTTTGCAAGTTTTTAAGTCAGCATTCCTAACCAATGGCTGGAAGCTCAGAGGTGCTTGCTGCGTGTGGTATTGTGGCATTATGTTATTCAGATTGGCTTCAAATTCTAAAGAACTACAGGCCACAGAGTACAAATTCAGAAATAGTTCCAACACTCAAAGAACTTAAACCTATAAAGTCATTAGCCATTACAACTTGTCATCACATAAGCATATTTTATCCTTATAAACCTCAACAACCCTCTCTGAATTAAGTTGATGTGTTCAAAGCTTAGCTCACTATAACTACTTCCCTCTCTAGTGCCCTTTTACCAACCCAACCACAGTGTCTAAAACGGCAATCCAATAATCATATAAGCTTGAAAAATGAACCAAACCAAAACATAAACATAAAAACAGAGATCAGACAACTATCAAACAAGTGATCACACTCAGCATTAAACTACAGATCATTCCTCACATTGCATTAACAAAATACTGATTAGCCAAAATTAAGACACACCCAAATCACAATAACACCACCTAAGCTCAGATTAGCTTATTAAGTTAAAAAATCAGAGGCTAATTTCAAATAATTGTGTGGTGGAATTATACAACCAGCGTTAGGCGTCCACTTCTCCCCTTTGTTTGATAAATTCCCACCAGGTTCAAGTTGAAAGCGTGACAAATTATGCACGTTTTGGAACATAAATCTACATAAAAATACAGAACAGTCTCTTCAACACAAATAAAAGCAGATATATATTAATATTGTCCAGCAAAACATTGCTTTTCACATTTGATATCATATCGAACAGGAATTCACCTAACCAGGCAATTCGCTTTTCACATTCTTCTTCTCATCCACCCTACCCTTCTTAAACAACCTTGGCCTTGCCTTCATAGGCTTCAAAAAAGTTGATCCAAATATAGCTCTTTTTTTTTTCTTTTGTTTGAAGTGCTTATGATAAATTATATATAAAAAAAACACTTTTTAAGTCATCCCAAAACATGAAGAAGCAGGAGCACGTGAATAGGGCTCAGATTCTGATCAATGCTTGTGAGCTATTATTTGTTTTTTAAACTTGGCATCTTTTGAAGACTTCTAGGATATAGGGATAATATATAATAATTCAATCACATGCCAGAGGTGAATGAGAGAAATAAGGCAGGCTTAACTAGACTAGTGGAGTAACCATTCTCTCTTAATTGTTAAGGCATACTTCTCAACTATCCTCCTCCATTGAAAATCTGCTTCTTTCTAACCGTGACTGTTAAAATCTGTTTTGCTTCTTCACTTTTGTTCATAGTGATCAAGAAACAGAGGTATTTCTAAATTGATTTGACTTAATTGCCTTTCACTTTGAACAACTTTTACTTCAATTTGTTTTCTGTGTGCATAGAAATGATTGAAAATGGAGATGAGTTAAGAACAACTTTTGCTTCCATCATCCTTTCTGTTTTTTTTTTCCTTAGATAGACTTGAATCTAATCCTAGAACAGACTATCAACTTTTGATTTAATGAAAAGCATAAGGTATTTTGGAGGATCTAATCAAAATGTTTGTGTACATAATATCACTTCCGATCAAAGTAACCCTCCAGAAAACTACTTCTTTTAATTGATCAATCAGAATCATTATTTAAACAGATAAGAATATGATTGATTATGTTATTATTACCTGACTCCAACTAATTATCCGATAAAAATAACCAGTTAAATCATATATGCTAAAACACGAGAGTCATATTAAGTCTTATAGAAGAATATTTTACATTGGTTATAGTTGGTAAGGCACGCAACCAATTACTGTCAGTATGCAAAACTACAGGACAATAGCAAGTTGAGACATACAAACTACTCCATTAGATTATTTTATATGGAACTTTTTATCGATAACCATGTACACCTAACTATTCCAATAACACAACTAGTGTCTTGTTCCAAACACACACCAAAACCACTCAAATTCATTCCAAACTCCTAACCAAATCATATCAACCTTTTTCTAAAGTCTACATCATTCTTAGGGTTAATAACACTTTGATCCTTAACGTATGTATTTTTTGTCAGTTTAGTCCACGTTGTATCAATTCGTGTCATTTTGGTCCTTACATAGATAGACCATTAAGTTTTTGACGGAATTATCATGTGTGGGACACGTGATACCGTCTAAAAAAATCATATGTGGTCACTTCCGTAAAAAAAAAAACTTGACAGTCCATCTGTGTAGGAACCAAAATGAAACGAATTAAATACTTTAAGGACCAAATTGATAAAATTGATACAATATGGACTAAAACAAAAAATACATACTTTAAGTACTAAAAGTGTTACTAACCCTTCTGTTAATTCAATTACAATGATGAATCAAAGCTGCATAATTCATGTTAAGATTATACTCACTAATAATACATGATTCAACAAAAATTGGATTGTCTGATGAGTCTTAAAACATATTGTGCATTCTAACAACCCTAAAAGATTAAATAAGCTACTATCGTCATTAAATAATGTGCATCAATAGTGATGCGTCGAATATAATAACTACAACTAATAGACATTTCACCTAACATGTCGTATTGGTTGTCTTTTAAAGACCTTATTATCTTGACTCCAAGTTCAAGCGCCCATATTGTTTTTCTTCAAGAGTCATCAATATCAGTATGCTATGCGCTGCTTGGACAGTTCAACTAGGATCATCAGTCATCGACTCTGATACCACTTTGGTAGGAAAAAGGAAACTCAATGATACAAGACCCAATATGAATGTTTATAACCTAGGCTCATCTAAAAGCTTAAGCCAATAGGTAATGAGTCCATCTATAGTACATTACCAGTCCATCTATAGTACATTACCATACTTTTCGTTTTCTATTTGACGTGGGATTCCTACCCATGTCATACCCAACATAAATAAATTATGATCATATTTTTGGATGACCTTTGAAATTAAAATAATATTAAGTAATGTGCATCAACAGTGATGCGCCGAATAAAATAACTACAACTAATGGATATTTCACCTAACTTGATGCATTGGTTATTTTTAAAGACCTTTTATGTCCTTCCATTCATTGCTCTAGTCCAAATCGTCGGCAAAAAAATGAATAAAATGATTGTACTTTGTGTATCGTATATGTGTTGGTACTTTGTTGTGGCACATCCCATGCACTAAAACCCATGAATTTCTTAATGGACAATCAAAGAATTCTTATGGTGTAGCCTGAAAATTTATTTTTCTCTTCTGACCTTCAATCCTTGTTATACATAAGGCTGATGAGAATTGTATACATTTATAAGTAGGGGGAGAACTGATTTTCTTGTCCAACCTTAACCACTTTGCATTAAAGTAATCCACCAAAAAATTACTTCTTTTAATTGATCAATCAAAAGCATTATTTAAACTAGATAAATTAGGATTGACAACCTTATTATTATCTAACTTCAACTAATTATCCGATAACCTACCGACAACAAGAAGTTGAGACATCTCAACTACTCCATTAGACTATGGGAAATGCTATATGAAACTTTTGTTCGATAACCATAGACTATGCTAAATAACTACAACTAACAGAAATTTCACCTAACTTGATGTATTGGTTGTTTTTAAAGATTTTGTTATCTTGACTCCATCTCCAAGAGACCATGTTGCTTTTCTTCAAGAGTAATCGTCAATATCAGTACGCTATGCGCTGCTCGGAGAGTTCAACCAGGATCATTAACCATCAACTCTGATACCATTTTGTTTGGAGGAAGTGGATTTATACAAGGCCCAATATAAATATTTGGAATCCATATCCACCTAAAATCTTAAGCCAATAGGTAAAGAGTTCATCTATAGTACATTAACATACTTTTCTTTTTCTATCTGGCGTAGAATTCTTACTTATGTAATATCCAACAGAGATCAATTATGATTAGATTTTTTGACAACCTTTGAAATTTTAAAAATATTATTTAGTGAAAAATACTCCATGAATCATTAGATCAACACCAAGTTTTAATATTTGATGGGCCTACAGTCAATCCAAAGGTCACGGTGAATTAGGTCAACAAATTATGTCAATAAATTAGGTCCCAATAGCATTGCTAAAAAAAAATTATTGGACTTTCCTCGAGACACTTAAATCAAAGTTTTTTTTTTTTGAACAGTTGTATCAGGATGGTCTGCAAAATAATTCATTTGTGCCTGATAAGCTATATATATATTTCTGATTGTGGTAGTGTTTGCAGAGATACAATAATTTATAATCTCATGAAATAAAATTCTTGACTTTGCTATTGTTTGGCCCCCTCATGATAAAATCTTGGTTTCATATCTGGCCATGAGATGACATGATGGTAGCGGTGGCGGTGGCAACAAAGACAATGGTGCTGATTGTGGAATGGAAGTGGTGATGGTGGCGATGATGGTAACGTGTGGTGGTTGTGAAGTCATCCCAAAAAATGAAGAAGCAGGAGCATGTGAATAGGGCTGCTATTTGTTTTTTTAACTTGGCATTTTTTGAATACTTCTAGGAAACTGGGATAGTAATAAAATTACATGCTAGAGACAGCCACAATATTTTAGAGTTGACGCATGACTGCAAGAAATAAGGCAGGCTTAACTAGTGGAGTAACCATCATCTCCTCTTTGTTAAGGCATGCTTCTCAGCTATCCTCCTCCTCCTCCTCCTCCATTGCAAATCTGCTTCTTTCTATCTTTGACTACTGAATACAAATCTGCTGCTTTCTGTATTTGACTGCTGAAATCTGTTTTGCTTCTTCACTCTTGTTCATTGTGATCAAGAAACAGAGGTATGTCTAAATTGATTTGACTTAATTACCTATCACTTTGAACAAATTTTACTTCAATTTGTTTTCTGTGCTTAGAAATGATAAAAAATGGATATGAGTTAAGAACAAAATTTGCATCCATCAAGCTTTCTGCTTTTTTTTTTTCCTTAGATAGACTTGAATCTAATCCTAGAGCAGACTATCAATTTTTGATTCAATGAGAAGCATCAGGTATTTTTGTAACACCCCAAAATGCACCCTGGACGGCATTACATTCACTCACCATTCATACCATGAGAGCACTAAGATAAACCATCAATAATAATAAAATAAAATAAAAAGACTTCCTAACAGTAATCCATGAAATTTACATCAATAACCCAAAAGAATATGCCATCTTTGGCCTTTACATTCCAAATGAAAATTTATTATTATAGCGCAGCGGAAATTACAAAAGAAATCTAGACCATACAGTGTTTCCAAAACAGTATTCTAGTCTAGAACAAAAAGTAAACGACATCTCTAGATGTCCCACTCGGGATCCAAGTATCCCTCTAGTGAAGTTTCCCCAAGGTACGGCTCGTTAACACCGAGTACATTCTCTGGCTCAGCATCTGAAAAAGGTTTAACTGTAGGG
>JAHQCQ010012324.1:0-10156 GCA_023539305.1 Ilex asprella
TGGTGGAATCGGAGACAAAAGAGAGTTGGGGATTTTTCTTCTATTGGCTAAGTGAACTGATGGAAGGGTTTTCACATGAGAAGTCTTGGAACTTTATGACTGATAAGCAAAAGGAATATATCTAACATTTTATACATTTTTATTATGTCTTGATAGTTAAAACTGCATTTGCTGCATGTTTTTACTGATTCATAGTAACTTATGCAGGGTTGTAAGGAGGCAATTAGTCAGTTTGTGCCACATGCCATTAACAGACATTGTTGTAGGCATATTTATAACAATTTTAGAGCAAACTTCTCTGGGTTACTCCTAAGGAACTTATTTTGGAAGGCTGCTAGATCTTATAACAAACATGACTTTAATTATGCTATGGAGAGAATTAAAGAACTAAAGCCTGCTGCATTTGAATGGCTTCAAAAAATGCCTACTTCATTATGGGCAAGGCATGCCTTTGACACAACCGTAAAAAGTGACCATGTCACTAACAACTTAAGTGAGTCATGCAATAATTGGGTTGGGGATTTGAGAGAGAAGCCTATTCTAACATTGTTAGAACGTCTTAGGTCTAAGCTCATGCATAGGATGCAAAAGAGGTATGAGAAGGCATGTTGTTGGTCCACTTTTGTGACACCAAAAATTGTTAAAAAACTGAATATTGTGAGAGAACAATCAAGACAATGTACCATGTTGCTTGCTGGCCAAGAAGAGTTCCAAGTCTTAGACAACCACACTAATTATATTGTTGATCTTGGGAAGAAGACATGTGAATGTAAGGTATGGGACATTAGTGGCATACCCTGTAAGCATGCTGCTGTAGGCATTTCTTATAGGAGGCAAAATATTGAGGATTTTTGCCATGCTTTTTACTCCAAGGATTCCTACCTCAAGGCTTATGGTGAAATGATTCACCCAATTCCGGATGTAACTTTATGGCCCCCAGTTAATGGGATCATTCCGTCTACTCTTCTTCCTCCACCAATGAGACGACTCCCGGGAAGGCCAAAGAAAAATAGAAGAAGAGAAGTGGATGAACCAGCCCCATCAACTCAGTCGAAGAGATCATGCACTGTTAGGTGTGCAAATTGCAAGGAGTATGGCCATAATAAGAGGACTTGTCAGAGGGGTCCAATCAGAGTGAGGAAGCAAAAAAGAAATACAATGGTAATTAAATATATATTTTCTTTAATTTACTTTAAGTTCATTCTTTTAGTATTTGTTGTAATACACCACAAATATTTGTTCGAAAAAAGTTGCAACCTGGTGTGCTGAAAGGTTGCAGTAAAGTGTTTATCTGTTGCAGGCCATTGACATTTTTTTGTTTTTGGTTGCCAAATTTGCTGTTATAGGGAAGAACATCTCAGGTTGCTACTGATGGTGCAAATAATGGGCAAGGAGGAGGTAATCAGGTTGCAACTAGTTGTGCTAACAATGGAGAGGGAGGAGGTTCTCAGGTTTCTTCTCAGTCTTCTCAACCTGCAAGTGATGCTCATCGCAATGATGCATCTCAGGTAACACTAGTTAATATTTTTTTTTTTAACAAAAAACAAAGCATAATAGAATTCTGTTACAAGGCAAAACAGAAATTCTGTTACAAGGCAAAACAGAAATTCTGTTTTCAAGCATAACAGAAAATCTGTTACAATGAATAACCAATAACCAAGTCTTCATCGTTCCTCCATCATACTGCTCAGTATCATAACAACATATCAGAAGCTTAGCACATTAGCTACATTTGCAACACTTTAGCCTGCTAAATTATTAAATTCCCCTTTTTCTAAATGCATCTCAGGTGACATCTATTAGTGAAAATTTATCACAACTGTTTGGTTCAAGAAGGGCGTCTCAGCTCCTTGGCAAAAGTGGAATGAAAGGTGCAGAGGCTATGATGAGCAAGAATGATGGGTCTTCAATGAGTGGTAGCAAGGGTTTGAAGCATGGAGATAGTAGCAAGAAAAATGAAACTACCCCTCCTAGTGGCAATGTGGAGTCTGAATATGCCATGTTTTAGAATGGGTAAAATCTTTTGTTTACGTGGTGTCTTTTGTCGGGCAATAGTGGTATCTTTTGGACAGTAGCTTCTGAGCTTTGCAGTACATGTTTTATTTTGTTGGTTGTTCTTGGTTGTGAAGGGGTATAGTTGGATGATATTCTTTTGTGAATTTTCTTGGGTTGCAACACAGTTTTTTGGCATGTAAAACTTAGTTTTTGTAGGGTTTTGAATGCCACTGTTAACATGCTGGGGTATAGTTTTATGGCATGTACTAATTATAAAGTTATGTTGAATGATGCATTTCTCAAAATATTGCCAATATATGCAACTTTATAATTAGTGTATCCTTTCATATTGATTATAATGCATGTTCAGGAAAAAAAAAACAGACAAGTATGAGGAATGCAGTGGTTAGAAAGAGGAGGGTGTTAGTTTTTGATGAGAAGGGGTGAAGACAATCTTGGAATGCTGATAAACTTGAAGACATGTGCTTTATGTCTATTAAAGAGTCCTGGATACATGGTTTCTGATCTGCTGGTTGATGATGTTAGGCTGCTGCTTTGGATTTTTGAAGGTTTAAAGCCAGATAGTTTGCTACAGCTAGTTTCAGCAATCTTGTTGTGCTGTGCTGCTACACTAGTGGACAATCTTTTTGAGGAGTAACTTATTTAACAATAGTACATAAAGTGTGTCCCCTACATGAGGAGAGACAAGAAATATCTGGAAGTTTGTGAGTCATACAAAAGTCACCACAGGGAGTTGTCTTGAGCAGTTTCAGCAGTTCTCTGAACTAGTACAACCTTTAGCAGACCAACTTGGTATTGCAGAGAGAAAATTGTGAAGAGTGTGGAAGAATCTAGAATGACATAATAGTCAATTACTGACTTGTACAATAGAAATCTTACACATGATGATGACTTCGGCAGCACCCCTGTTTAGGAGGAGGAGATTTTCTTTGTCCAAAATATACACTTTTAATTAAAGATGCCATGAAGCATAG
Source organism: Ilex asprella (assembly GCA_023539305.1). Classification (NCBI taxonomy): domain Eukaryota; kingdom Viridiplantae; phylum Streptophyta; class Magnoliopsida; order Aquifoliales; family Aquifoliaceae; genus Ilex; species Ilex asprella. Next base: position 2,991 of record JAHQCQ010012324.1, read on the forward strand.
AAATCCAAAAGCAAGTAATGAAAAAAAGTTGAGCAACGCCCCTGTCTAAGGGTTGAGAGATGTGATTTAGGAGCATTTTGGCCGACAACTAGAAATGCAAATAGCCAAAGGAGGAGTAATTGTGATTATTCAACTTCACACAGGGAAAATGAAGATAAGACCATGACAATCATGCAAGGGTCATTATTTGAAAAGTTTCAGGAGAAGTACAAGTATCCAGCATGCAAAAAGTCCAGACAATGAGCCATACACCGTGTCTAGAACTTGGAAAGACCAGTGACGTGCACTGAAGATTGATAGGAACACTACAACAAAATTTTCTGGTTTTTTATTCTTGTAAATTCTGAATTTCATTCAATAAACTTCTCTTTTCTTAAAAAAAAAAAGGACAACTAGAACTAAGAAACTATTAATTTAGTTTCAGCAAATCTTTGACTTGATACAAATTTAACAAGTCAGTAAAAATAGCATGAAAGTCTTCTGGGATAATATCCATGAAGACAACAAAAATCGCATTTGGAGTGACACCATTTCAAGGAAATTGATATCCTCCATTTGACAGTATGGGTCCTAACAAAGAAAAGGGTAATTTGGAAATAATGAATATATAATATGTTGACAGAATTCATTTTTTAATGGTCTCTAACGGATACAAACGGAAATGGGTTTAAGTGATACACGCGCACAAAATTGAAGGGGTGTGTGTGTAATTTTTTCTTTTAGAGGGGGTCTGTCTGATTAAGTGACAAACCTGAGGGGGTCCGCGTGTAATTTACCCAAAAACAAAAGAAGCAGCTGAAATAGGTGCAGCTACTGCACGGATGACCGTGCCGTGTGGACCTTAAAAATTCTAAAATTTGAATGAAGATCTTTAACTTCTATGCTACCTCTAACAAAAAAATAAAGGTTATAACAATTCAGCACCAACAGATCTGATGCTCATATGTATCCTGTTTTTGCTTGTAAGACCATCTCCAATCCTTACCCTTTTTTAAACCTTTTTTTAAAAAAAAAAAGTAAAAAACTATTAAAAACCTTCTCTAATGCTAAATTCATACCCAAGACCACCAAATGAAGGAAAAACCTTTTTTAAACCCAAATTAAGGGAGACCCTTTTTTAAATCCAAATCTTTAGTGGTAAGATTATACTCTTTTTTATGAAACCAATGGTCATATTTTACCATCTTTTAAATTTGAAATTGTCCTCATTTAAATTTAAGTTTCTCTTCTTTTAAAAAAGAGTTTGTCCATTGGAGATGTCTATACCAAATCAATGTTTTTATCATTTTTTTCCCCACAAATTTGGGTAAGGGTTTGAGTCTCCACCGGAGATGCTCTAAGAGGTCACCTTGTAAATTCAAAATTATATCATATTGGAGTCAAATACACCAGCGTTCTTTCTTTCTTGTTTTTACTTTTCTATAGTATAAATAAGATAACTTAGTCACTGTACTTTCCCTCCCACAAAAAAAAAAAAAAAAAAATTCCCTACCCCAGATAAATTTACCATTTTATCCTTAGTTGTTTCTCCCTCCACAAATTTACCATGTTATCCCAAGCTTTGCTATATTTTCGTCCACCACCCACTTACCATTCCTACCCCATTAAATTACCACCTTAAACTTGGTAATATTTAATTTCATTATATTGATTCCCCAATTTCACTTTACCCCTCCAAACCAATCACTTAATATACCTTTACATTGATATCCCAACACCCCCGACTTCTTCTCTCCCACATATTATGAAAGACATTCTAACTTACTTTAATTTAATTGCTTTGATATCCTACCTTAAACTTTTTTCCTTCTCCACAAACTACCAAATATACCGTCACTACTTCAATGTATTAGTTGCATATGCTAAATCAATGAATAATATATTTTGATACTAGGGATTAACGTAGTGACAAAATGACAACAATGTTGTATGAGACAGAATGTTGGGTAACTAGGAAATAACAAAGTGGCAAAATGATTGTAGCGAAAATGAGAATGCTACGGTGGATGTATGAAAAAACTAAAAAGGATAGAATATAAAATGTCACACCCCAACTCCAAGGGGATGACCGGCCGTGAACCATAGATCGATAACCTATGCAACACGTAAGCCTAACAATTAAACTAATAATATAGGAGTGAAAAATAACATTAGTACTAAATTGATCTCATGTCAAAGTCAACATACTTAAACCTGTTTGCCTCACTTATCCAAGCAAATAAAGATGGCTATACGATATATGTTACGGAGGTCACAACACTATTAGTCCCCAATCAATTTCCTGAGTCCGATATTGACACTTCAATCCTGGAAAAAAACATGAGTTAAAAAGCCCAGTGAATAGAAAGGCATGCATATTTAAAGTGGCTGAAAAATATTTTTGGCATACGACATGTAAATCAAAGATTTAGAAAAATAATTTTACCAAGATAACCAATTTCTCAAGAATAACACAATCGAGTTTCATCAAGAAATCATACCACAACGGTGCATCATATCATAATGACGGAAACTGTACGATATCTAATAATCGATGGGAATCAAATACCAAAATATATCTCAGGGTTAGATCCAACATCGTACTTAGGGTCACCACAGCCTCACCCGAGTCTGTTCCCTAAGACGATCCGATGAGGTCACCAGGCACTGTTCCTTCAACCGTTAAGCACTAGGGTTACCTCAGCCTCCCCCGGGTCTGTTCTCTAGTGGCCAGAGTCACCACAGCCTCTCCCGAGTCTATCCCCTGGACTTTTAATCTTGGTCTCATTCACTATTACTAAATCTTACCATATAAACAACTGATTGAGTCACAATACTTCACAAAGAATTCATTGTATGCCATAAGTATACACTTAATAAAATATTTTATATTGTTTTTAAAATGTTTAGGGATATGGGGGATTTTTAAAAATACGTAGCATGTCAAACCACTCACGTCAAGTCCAAATGATATGCATCTTGAGTGTTGCTTGTTCCCCGAAGTAGAGCGAGATGTTATCGATGTCTTTCCTCTTTTCTCACAATTTCCTTTCTCCTTTAATGAGGTACTCTTCCTTCCTTCTTTTCTTTTTTTTACTTTCTATTCTTTCTTGAAAGTGGAAGACTACTTGTGCCCTTATATCTTAATCCAATCCCAAATGCCCTATTTATAAGCATCCTAAGATTATTCTAGAATATTGACATGTGACATTGTTAGGAGAGATTCCCTAAAATATTCTACCATCTCTCCTCTCCTAGATCCTTCTAGGTTTTAAGCTTATTTTGCACATGACAATTCTACAAGTATCTAGATTCATCTAAAATATTCTAAAGTCTTCTCCAACCTTCTAAGTTCTTCCGAAAATTTCCGGGACATTCTAAATCTCTCTAGAACCTTCTAAATATTCTAGACTTCTCTAGATTATTCTAAAACTTTCTAGATTCTTCCGCAGTGCTCTAGGTTCCTCGATGTTCTAGAATCTTCCAAATTTTTCTAGAAACTTCTTCAACATTCTAGATTCTTCTAGTTTGTTTTAGACTATTCTAGGTTATTCTTGAACTTTCTAGAATCTTTTAGAACTTTCTAGAAACTTTTTCAACATTCTAGATTCTCCTTTAAATTTTTCTTATTCCTTTCAAGATAATATTCCCTAACTAGTTCCTTGCCAAAATAGAAAGAGGTATTACATGAAATGATCGTATTAAAGAAATGGTAGGAATAACTCTAATTGAGAATAAGTTAAGAAAAAATAGATTAAGATGGTTTGATCATATTCAACAGAGGCCGATAGAGGCACCGGTTCAAAAAAACGAGAGAATTCCTCTTAATGGTACTAGAAGTAGAAGTATACCTAAATTAATATTGAACAAAATAATAAGAAAAGATATGAAAATATTTAATTTAAATAAGCGTATAACATATGATCAAAATAAATGGCGAAGACAGACTCATAGAGCCGACTCCAAATGATTGGGCCATAAGGTTTGGTTTAGTTTGGATTGGATTAACATATACTTGCATAAACCAAAAGGAAGATAACATTATAAGGTGGTTGTATGGAGTGTATAGTCATAAATATAGATTCTAATTGTGAGGCTATTGCATATGAGAGATCCATTTTGATATTAGGGCTTAAAGCGCAAAATCAATAAAATGAATGAGGTACGATTGTCAAAAATAAAGATTCCTATTGTGAGCCGGTGGGTTGGCTTTGAAGTAGCACACCAATGAACCACTATGATATTAGGGGCTAAAGTATAATTACATGATATGTAAAGGAAGGTAAAGGCATAAATAATGGCATACCTGAAATCTAAAAAATATAAAACAATAAATTTAGCACATCAATGACAGTTATTCATCAATCAGATGAAATAGAGAAAGTGGAGCCTCCAGTTTTGAAATCAAAAAGATGCAACAGAGATAACGAAAAAGTCTTATTTTCGAAATTGAAACTTAAGCACCAAATTTTTTATCAATTCTAGTAGGGATTGCATTTCCTCAATTCAACAATGAAACTGCCTACAGTATGAAAAATGCAAATACTTAAAACATGTCAAGACTAAAACTTCTATAATTGACTAGGCAAACCCAATATTAAAAATTAATATATAGATACAAGACTAGGAAATGAAGACTAAAGAATATAAATTATCAAGTCGTCCAGGTTCTAAAGAATTATGCTGCATACAGTGGTTTCAATACCAAGTCATCAATATAAATTGATGAGTCCGAAATTTACTGGTCAAGCCCAATATAAATAAATCGAGAAAGCTTAAAGAAAACCCAAATCAAAGCTGAGTCAACCCATCAGAGGAGAGACCTGCGTCCAAGAGGTCAGCACCAAAATCATCAGTACTCAGAGGAGTCCAAGCCCAATGCACAGGAGGAGTTCACTTGATCAACTCCTAAGGGATCACCAAGCCAGCGTCGCCAAAGGGGGCGCTGCCTAGCAAGCCTCGCCCAAGGGGGTGCCAAGCAGGCCTCGCCTAATGGGGCGCCACCCAGGCTGCCCTCCGTTCCTCCTTCCCTCTCCTTTCTTTACCACTGCAGTCCACTCCAATGCGAGTCCAAGGTCAGAATCAAGTCCGATCCAACTCAAGATCTTCCTCCGGAAAAATGGGATCACGAGGGAGAAAGTGTCGTGATAGAGATCTAATCTTACCATACTTGTACTTACCAAAATAGTGGAAGACCTCTCACTCACGTCACCGCCTTAGAAAACCTATATAATGTAAGTCCTCTGCACATAAAGGTCATGTCTTTATAACCTTGAGATCTCTACACACACCACACCTTTCCTCACACGTTGCTCTCTCCTTCCCTCAACACTGTAAAGCTCTTGGAGAATACCCCCTCCGGCGACTTTGTTCATTAATAAAAGACTCCAACCACTGCAGCCGTTCTCAAAAGTGGAATAGGTCATCTGGACCGAACCATTATACATCTCTGTGTTGGATCCCTATTTACAGTGTTATTATTGATTGCTTTGTTTATTGCCCATTAACTGCACCTGTTCGTATTCTTGACTATTGATCTTGCACAAAGATCAATTTGTGCATCATCATAAACTAATGAGAGGGGAAACCTGCCTGCTATAGACACCTTTTCAATAGAAGGTTCCTCAACATAGTCTTCCCTTATCTCTACAAAACCCTCCTGTTAGCCATTACTAAAAAAATCAATAGTTGAACAATTATAATAATTAGGCAAGCCAACACAGAAGAAAATGAGAATCCATGGAATTTAACATATTAACACAATAGTAAGACTACTAAAACTGGCAATGTTACATCGTGTTTTCATCCAAACACAAGTAAAAAATGCAAGGGATCAAAAAGCAGACACTTGTTATCCAAACAAAAAATCTGGTATTTAATTCTTTTAGATACAAGAAGAACATTATTAAATGCGGGAATAGAAGATGTACAATATGGAGGACAAGAGATCTTCATTAAAGAGAAAAAAACTGAGAAAATCCAATGAGAATATAAAAGACAACCAAAAGAGAATGACCATCCAATCTTGTTGAAAACCCTACACGGGCATCACTCTAAAAATCTCACTAGATATGGCCCTAGGAACATAATTCTGTCCCAAACAAAATTTAGAAGAAGAGAGCACTCATTGGAAATTAATTAAATCCTCTCTTGCCAAATACACCAAAAAATTATCATCTCCGCATACTTCCAAAAAACCTTAGTCTCTTCACTCTGCACAAAACCCCAAAACATAATATGCAGCAACTTCTCCACAGTAGATGGATAACCAAGGCTCTCCAATAACATTAAACAAGTTATTCTGTAAAGTCCAAACAAAGGATAAATAAATGGACGAATTGTCCTTGTTACTTAATGCAAATGACAAGAACACACATGCTGTGCGTTTGAAGAAATTCTGACTTCCAGCTGAAAAATAAGTTTACTTCTTATACCAACATAACGCAAATGAAAATGTAAGATGAAGAGCATGCATCCAACTGTTCAGGTTCCCCCATCCTACCAAAACCTTCTACCTAGACTTTAGAGTCAAAATTTGATTGGCATATTTTGTATCCAAAACATGCATTTACCAGTAAACTGTTTTTTGAGCAGTATAGTTGAGTTTACTGAATTCGGAAAACACAAGAAATTGTCAAAGTTACCTCGAAAACTGGAAAAACATGGTTTAAAAATTGAAGACAGTTGGAAGTCGTTTAAAGACAGCTGGAAGTGAGCTTGGCAGATCCCAATGGACCTAACCAGTCAAGATTGAGGTTAATCGGTCAAGATGTAAATTGATAAAACGAGGGTTACCAGAAAACGTGAGATGACCTATGAATCGCGATCTGGGTCGCACTGTGATATCCTGGTATCCCACATCGGTTAGGGAGAGGAAAGTTGCTGGGTTTATAAGTAAGCCTCTTACCTTACATGACATAAGGCCTTTTCCCAGGGGTATTGGGAGAAACAAAACCGTGAGGGCCAGTGGGCCCAAAGCGGACAATATTATGTCATGTGAAGGGTGGGATGTTACAAAATGTAATACCCCAATTTTTTTGAAATATAGATATAATATTAGTTTTTTTAGGTTAATTTGTAATATTACTTTTAGAAAGGGATATTAATGTATTTAATGAATTTGAGGATTCTAGGGTTTCTTTTACTTTCTATACATATATATGTAGGCAGTCAAAGGGCAAGAGAAA
>JAHQCQ010012325.1:0-10152 GCA_023539305.1 Ilex asprella
AAATTAACATTCTATTTCATATAATAAACATTCAATTCATTAGATTAACATTTAAATTAACTATTTAACATTAAATTCATCAAATTAAGTTCACATTCAATTCTCTCTAATAAACATTTAATTCATTAAATTAACCTAACATTCAACTCCATCAAATAAAATTTTAATTCATTAAATTAACACTAAATTAACATTCAATTCATCCAACATATATTCAAATTCATCCAATTTAAACTCAATTCATCAAATTAATATACAAAATCATCTAATAAAAATTCAATTTATCAATCCAACACCAATTTAATAGAAATTCATCGAATACACATTTAATTCATCAAATCAACATCAAATTAATATTCAATTCAACAAATTAACATTCTATTTCGTATAATAAACATTCAATTCATTAAATTAATATTTAAATTAACTATTTAACATTAAATTCATCAAATTAAGGTTCAATTTCATCCAATTAATATTTAATTTATCAAATTAACTCCAAATTAATATTCAATTCTTACCTCAACACTAAATTAACATTTAATTTATCAAATTAACACAAATTTAATATTCAATTCATTAAATTCACATTCAATAAAAGTGGATGTGGATGATGGATCCAATAAAAATGGGAACTATTTTTTTTCAAAAAAATCAACTGTTTTCCTGAGGGAACACATCCCGCCCAATTGTTTTAAAAAAAAACACTTTGCATCACAATTTCTTTTTTTATTCTCAAACAAGTGATATTTACGAGTAAAGTTAGGGAGGGAAGGTAAGAAAATTGACTTGGGCAGGAAAGGGAGAAAAAGGCAGGAAACGGGGTGGAGAGATAAGGTTATTGTGGACCACATATGTCCAAAATAAATAAATAACTAGATATTAGTGTAAGTTGAAAATAAATAAATAATTATCGAAAAGAAATAAAACAATGATGTTAGCGTAATTTGAATATACATAATTTATGTTAAAAACTTGAGCATGAACAATCATATTAAAGTTAAGCATCTCCAATGTATAGTCGTAATGTAATTAAAATAACAATTTATGTTGGATTGCATTGATCGACTTGGAGCATGATCTATCATGATCATGATTTGGGGCATGATTTGAGTGAGTATTTGGATAATTGTGATTTGGGGTTTTTTTGTGGAAGAGTGATTAAACTAATTCAGTGATAAAGAGTAGAAGATAGAGTTTGGTTCCAACCAATTGATTTATGTGCGAGTTTGGATTGAGTTTGTTTGAAATAGAAGTCACCTCAATACTTATAAGCGTCCTACTTTGTTAATTAGTTAAGCTTAATAATTTTAACTTTGAATTTTTGGATGAACACAAATTTTTTGATACTTAGAGGATAAAAGTGTAATTAAGCATTGTTAAATTTGGAGGACAGCTCACTAAAATCATACTTGAAGGGTGAAAGTGTAATTAACAAGTGTTAAATTACAACCGGTAGCCAGTAGTTACAGTTGGTCCTAATATCTTGGGCCAAACTCAAAAAAATAATCCTCAGAGGATAAAAGTATAATTAATCATTGTTATATTACGACTTCGGTCCTAATATCTTGAGCCAAACTCACAAAAATCATATTTTGGGGATAAAAGTGTAATTAACGATTGCTATATTATGACTGGTCACCACTAGTTATGGTCGGTCCTGATATCTTTACAAAAATTATACTTAGACAGAATAAAAGTGTGATTAACTATTGGGTCACGAATATTTAGTGTGGGTCCTTATTTTTTGGTTTTTTTTTAAAGTTAGAGGTTAACAATATTATTCTCCCATTTGTTAAAGGATAAAAGTGTTATTAACCATTTGTTAAATTAGGATTGGTCCTAATTTGTTCTATTGCAATTTTGGGTTTAGTAAGAATGATTAATGATAAAGATTAAAATTTTAGGGGATAAAATGATAAGATTGAATATTTTTGGGATGAAATTGGTAAAATTGATAGTTAGAGGATAAAAATATTATTAACCTAATATTACGACCGGTTGCCAATACTTACAGTTGATCGTAACTTATTACAACTTTTTTTCCATTAGTAACAACTTTTTGGTTACAAACTTTTTTTCGGTCGTAATTTATTACAACTTTTTTTCATAATTAATGACAAAATTCTTGTCTTTTGTCATTGGACTTAGTTGGGATGAAATCCAATATTTTTTATTTGAGTTCCAACTTTTTTAGGTTAGGTTCCAATTTTTGTGAGACAAGGTCCAACTTTTTTGGGTTGAGTTCTAATATTTTTGGGTTGAGTTTCAACTTTTTTAATAGAGGTTACAACCTTTGGGATTTGGATTCCAAGTTTTTTGATTGAGTTACAACATTGGGGGTGGGTTGAAACTTTTTGAATTGAGTTAGAGGGTCTAAATTTTTTGGTTGGATTCCAACTATTTTGGTAGGGTTCAACTTTTATGATTAATAAATTTTGGGGGTAGGTTCCAACTTCTGGAGGGGTCCAATTTTTGTAGGATGGAGTCTAACTTTTCTAGGTTGAGTTCTAAATTTTTCGGGTGGGGATCCAACTTTTTCAAGTGGATTTTAACTTTTGTGAGATGAGATCCAACTTTTTTGAGTAGATTCTAACTTTTGTGGGGTGAATTTCAACTTTTAGGTTGACTTCAAACTTTTGGATTGCTTCGCTTACAATTTTTTGGGATTGTTTCCTATCTTTTAGGGTGATAGAATTATTACTTTTTAGGGTGGGATTATAATTTTTGGGGTTGATTATCACTGTTGGGGTGGGTTTTAACTTTTTTGGGTACGAAAGCTAACGACATGAGCAATTCTTGATTACATTGAAGGTATAATATGAGAAATTTAATTTTTGAGAGTATAAAATAATTTTATTTAATCTTTTCGGGATACAAGGTGCAATTCATCCTTTTTAATTTTTCTTTCTCTGGGTTTAGAAAAATTGTTGAAAAGGACGGTACCAAATATTGCATTTAATTGTGTAAAAGTGAATAGGGAAAAAAATTGTACATAATTCCCTTATTTTTGTGAGTGACAAAAATATCCACATAGTAATACTAACTGACAACTAATATATCATAAAAAACATGGGCAACTAATCCCTAAGGATGATAGTGGATCGAAGCGAGGGCAAGGGTGTAGTCTCCATCCTCGTATCTGCTTAAAAAACCTTTATTCTTCCCTGATCCACCTCGTTAACGGGTATAGTTTTCATCTTCATCCCCGTTCGAGGGTAAATTTGTAATCCCCGCCCTCGCCCCGTCCCCGCTTTCACCACCCACTCAAGCCTAAGCCCAATATAATTCAACATTGTAAATAATCTAAAAAATAAAAAAAATATATGTCACCCACTGAAAATTACCACATAATTCTTCTCATCAATAAGGACTAGCATTTTGTATATTGAGTAAGCAAGAAGTCTATGCAACACTTTTCAAGTAAAAAGACTATCTAACAATTTTCAAAGAGCAAAAACTATATTTAAGTAGAATAAATTCAAAAATCAGTAAAAATCATACCTAACGCTATAATTAGAATTCAACAAAGATCATATTCAAGTAGCATAAAATAAAAAAATTCAGAATATTGCATAGAAAATCAAATTTAGCATATGAAAATTGTAGATCTGACAAAAAAAAAAATAGAACAATCAACATCTAAAAACCTCGTATCTAACACACCATAAATCTGAAACAAAAACACTCAATAGCTAACACAACACATACGCTATTATCTAACAAAATTCATCACAAATCTAACAAAAAGGATCAAAGATCTAACAAAAGCCATCAAAAAGACACACAAAGAGAATAGATTTCACCTTATTGGACAAAGAAAAAAAAATGGGCCATTGAATTTTAAAATTAACTTTATAGGTGGGTGGGAATGAGATTGGGGTTTATATATGATAATTCCAAGAAAATATTCTAAGTATGAGCTCAGACAGAGAAGTCAGCTTAGGAGGGAGGTCGGACAGGGTATCCTGAGCTCAGGGGTGCAGACCTAGAACTCACCCCAGGCGAGGTGATAGAGAAAACACGGAGGGAACAGCTAGCTTATAGCATGTGCCCCAAAGCAGTAGGAAGCTATAATCAAGGCATGAAATCTCAACTGACCAAGATCCTCCCTTAAAATCAAGGAGAATCCCACGGGTGAAGGGCAAAGATCTCGCTGGATATTCCCTAGAGATAGGAATTGCACTATAAATATTGGATGGTACCTCCATCGAGTGAGAGAGAACCCTACTTGTATCAAGAGCATCTTGTAAAAACATTCTTGAGAGGAATACAGATCCTAGGAGCAGGAGCCTCCATTAAAGAGTGGACTAGCCATGCTCTAAAACTGGTGAACCACTATATTTCTGCTGTGTTTCTTTTCGATTTTATTTAAGTTTCATAGCTTAGTTCTACGCAGCATCATCCATTCCACACCTCTTGCTCATACATGTGGTTTTGCCACCATCAGTTCTCTGCTGACTTCGTGGAATAGACCCTTGCCCGTGACTTGCAAACGGATGGAATGGGAGTTCCTGGGGCCAATATCTCTGAGAACCCAATTCCTCCAGCTTCTGGGATCTTGCCTTTGTCAGCCCCAGGCTTTGTCAGAGATGATTCGATGACCTTGCCAGAAGGGCTGAACAAAATTGTCTCAGACTGAACATTAGAAACGAACTCCCAAGCCCGCTCGACCTCAGACAGAGAAGGAGAAGCGTCGCCCGGTTCGTCAGGGTTAAGAGGAGCGAGCTGAGGTTGCTGGGAAGAGGAAGCCCCCGCACCTGATGGGATGTTGGAGGGTGGAACTTGGCAGTCCACAACCAAAGCTGAAGGGGAAGAAGGCCCTCCTAGCCTTTGAGCCTTAGCCCTGGTGGTAGGGCTCCCATCGGACCCGGCTTCTGCTTTTCTTTTACTGCCTTTTCCACCTTTTTGTAGCTTAGCAACCTTGGCTTCAAGCTTCTCTAAAGACAGCTTCATTGTGGAAGATCCTAGAAGGTCTGAACCACGACAATTAGTCAGATCAAGGAAAGAAGAAGGGAAGATACTAAAAATCTAAAAAAGCGAGGAAATCACCTAATACTTCGTCAGGTCTGACAACCGAGAGTGGAGACGGGGATTCTATTGTCACCTCGGGAAGGCTAAGTCCCCTTGCAACTAGGACCTGGAATTGGATGAGCTCAGAATACCTTCTTGGAGCACACCCCGATAGTTTCAGCTTCGCTTCTTCGTCATCTTCGCTGAGCTCGAGTCTGGTACCTGAAAAGAAACAAAGACGGAGCAAACTCAGAAACCCATAACTCTCAGAGCAAAACCTGAACTGGCTCAGGCAGTGACTTACCCAAGTTCTCAGGGTAAGACCAAGTCCTAGGGATACTAAGGGTATCCGTCCTATCAGAGGAGTCATACTCCCAGCCTGTGCCCCCGACAACGAAGAAATATTCCTTCCAGTGCTTGTGGGAGGTAGGAATGTTAGAAATAAGCTGCTTGGCGTTGGCTCGCTTCGAAGCATACAAGAAGCCTTTCGTTGAGGTCAGCTTGACATTGAAAAAATCTAGGAATAGAGGCAGAGAAGGAACCCCGAGTTTTAGGTCCTTGAAGAGGACCAAGAGACCCACTAAGATGCCCCAAAAGTTAGGGGAAAGCTGAGAATGACACATATTAAAGTACTGAAGAACAACTTTCAGGAAAGGGTGCAGAGAAAAACGAAGACCATTTTCAAAGGCAGCCTCAAAGAAGCAGACTTTTTTGTGGACTTCGGCGACGTAAGGAGTAGAACTTTCAGGGCACGAGGGCTGGACACGAGGAGGAAAACTGTAGCGGGCACTGAAAATCCTAAGGAGTGAGGGGTCAACCTTACTGGGTCCTAGGAGCTCAGCTTGCTTAAGAGCAGCTCCTAAATACGATGAGCCACTAGAGAGCCCAGCCCCACTGACCTTCCCCTTGCCTTTGCTAGGCTTCGGGGGCATAGAGGCAGATGATGAGGGAAGCTCTCCTGCTTCAACTTCAGGGCTAAGGGCATCAACACCTGGGAAGTTGTCAATCTCCTCACCCACTTCCCCTAATTCGACATCCTCATCGGCAGACCTACCACCTAGAGGAGTCATAGAGGATCGAGCAGCTCTGAAAGGAGTAGACATGAGAAGGCAAGAAAAAGGGAGATTATAGAGGCGATAGGGAAGAGGGACATTGATCAGACACTCCCTGATAACTAAGGGCTAGCGCAATAACTACCAACGCTAAGGATCCTCACAATGGAACCCCAGGTCATGAAATAAGGAAGGGGAGACAGACAGAGATCACGGTTCCAAAAATAAAAAAATTGATAAGCCCAGAAATGCAGCAACCACCTCGAATTTGAGGGATCCAGAACGAGAAAAGACGAAAAGGGGCAGGAAGACGTACCTAGCTATGAGGAAGCAACGAACGAGAACCCAAAGCCAAATCGAAGGAAGAAAGCACTACGAATGCTCGAATCAAGCACAGAAAGTACAATCTCGCAAGGGAAAACAGAGAGTATGCAGTCACAGAAGGATCTGAAATCACAAAGAGGGGAAGAAGCCATAGAACAAAGGAAGAAGATGAATAGTAGGAAGGCAGTTTTGTTAGCTGTTTGAGCATTTAACGTCTGGGGAACACAAACTGAAACGTACGCGAGAATCGAGGGACTCATGATTGCCTGGAACCGTCAAGAGATGTCATGCACGGACAAGTCAAAATCTGCCACGTGCGAGTTTAGCTCGATCTAAAACAGCTCAGCCCTTGCCCATGCTCGCCTGAGCCAAGGGCTGGGGGCAACTGATGATATCAAGAAAATTTTCTAAGTATGAGCTCAGACAGAGAAGTCAGCCTAGGAGGGAGGTCGGACAGGGTATCCTGAGCTCAGGGGTGCAGACCTAGAACTCATCCCAAGAGAGGTGATAGAGAAAACACGGAGGGAATAGCTAGCTTATAGCAGGTGCCCCCAAAGCAGTAGGAAGCTACAATCAAGGCATGAAATCTCAACTGACCAAGATCCTCCCCTAAAATCAAGGAGAATCCCACGGGTGAAGGGCAAAGATCTCGCTGGATATTCCCTAGAGATAGGAATTGCACTATAAATATTGTATAGTACCTCCATCGAGTGAGAGAGAACCCTACTTGTATCAAGAGCATCTTGTAAAAATATTCTTGAGAGAAATATAGATCCTAGGAGCAAGAGCCTCCATGAAAGAGTGGACTAGTCATGCTCTAAAGCTGGTGAACCACTATATTTCTGCTGTGTTTCTTTTCGATTTTATTTGAGTCTCATAGCTTAGTTCTACGCAACATCATCCATTCCACACCTCCTGCTCATACATGTGGTTTTGCCACCATCAATATATATGGGCGGGGGTAAGTGTCAATCCATCCCTGCCTCTGTAAACCCCCACGTGTGTTATAGTGATATAATGATAAAATTATTTAGTAATTTAATATATGTAATGAGGTAGGAATAAACCATATATATTATAAACGTAGGAAATGCTAACATTATAAATATTAGGCTAAAACTTAGTTTTCACTTATGAATATATGAAATAGTTTGTAATAGAACTTAGACCAACTATGTTTGGTGTACAAATGTATGTTGTATAAGTTTAGGTTGGTTTTGGAAGGGTTTAAAAAGGATTGAAAATGAAAAATAGAAGAAATAGGCAAAATTAGGAAAATCGTACCGGTACTGTATACCAGTACCTCGAGGTCCAGAGAGTTTAACGTACCGGTATTGTGTACCAGTATGCCTGAAAGAAACTCGAAATTCTGTACAGTAAAAGTCGGGATTTGACCATTTAAACCTTTTTTCACTACATATTACCCCATTCTTCTATTCCACTCTCACTCTAAACATTTTAGAACCTTAGGAAAAGATAAATGAAAGAAGAAAGAGGAGAAATGAGGTCTCTAGGGCTTGGACTTTTGATTTTAACTTTGGAATCTTTGATTCAAGGTATGAGTTTTCTTTCATTCTCTTACATTGAGGCTAGAGTTTATATAAATATACATGTTTTGACTTCTAAACATATGTATTTGCTATGAGTTCTTTGTTTCTTGGTCCTCTTGCAATTATTGTCATGTTTTACACAAAGTTAGGGCTAAATACCCATGAAATCTCTTGCTCTTGCTCTAAAACCATAGTTTTGAGAAAAAAATGGATTTCACTCTCTATTTTCACTTAATCTTGATTTTGAAACTCTAGTGTTTTGGGTTGAGTATTAAAATGATATTGGTGATGATCTCTTGTACCTTTTCTTAAATTTGTTCTATTGAGAATATCACTTATGAGAATTGGGGATTTTCGAAATTTGCTCGTAAATTTGGGATTTGTGGAATGGTTGGTTATATGAGAAAATTGTTGTTATTGTATTTCTGGTATAGTTGTTCGGATGAACATGAGTGAGAGGTTCCTAGTGAGGATGCTCATTCCTTCTCAAGAGGTTCCTTGTAAGGATTCTTGAGAAACAAAACCTTGAGGGTGAAAGGTTCCTTGTAAGGATGCTTATGCCAAAAAAAAAAATAATTCCTTGAGGGTGAGAGGTTCCTTGTAATTCCTTGTAAGGATGCTCATGCCAAAGAAACAAGACCTTCAGGGTGAGAGGTTCCTTGTAAGGATGTTCATGTAAAAGATAACAAATTAAATCATGTGTGGGGTATTAGTTTACTTTTGAAAATTGTATGACTCATTGTTGGTAATTGGTTTCACCTTTCAGTTTAACTTTATTGTTGTTCGTAAACTAGAGATCTATTAAAATGTCATGATTTTACTTCAAAAGGTTATATATGCTATTTGTGAAATGAGACCGTCTTGTTTTACCTGCTCTCAAAACTTTGTTCGAGTTTGAGAGGATTTTCCTATAGTATAGAGCTTCGTGCTCACTCCCTACAAAAATATTTATGTTCAGGATTCTATCTAGATAAGGAGATTGATGTTGAGGAGCGGGTCCCTTTGGAAGCTCAAGGAGACGGTCATGTAGATCCCGAAGTGGATGTCTAGATTATTCCTCTTGTCTAGAATAAAAGATCCTTTTGAGATGATGTCTATGTTAATATTTTTAAATTCCGATGCGAGTTAATTTCGATTCTTTTGGGATGTAATTGCTATATCATGACATATTTCTTTTGGATGTAATGACCATGACTTGGTCTATTCTTTTGGGATAATATTGTAGACATTATATATATGATGAATGAAATTTTCTTTATGGTGAGATTTTATTAATTGTTCTCATGATGTGAATGGTTTTAGATAGTAATGTCATCCAAGGTGTATTTTGGGACGTTACAGCCTCCATCTCCATGCGAGTTTATACGGGTATCCTCATATACATCCACCGTCCAATATGTATAATCTATCCCCGGTCCAAACGGGGGTAGGTTTGGATGAATACCCATTTTTCTCCGGTCCACTACCATCCCTACTAATCTCATTTAGAAACAACTAGAAGTTATGCACCATACTATTAAAATCCGACAACTAATATATTACTAAAAGTATGGGTTTTGAAATTTAAACAAAATCTGCCACAAAAAACATACCATAAAATCCATGAGATTTCAACCTAATTAAAAACACAAACAACCAAAAATGGCGATGATAAAAAAAAATCTTTCGCTTGTATAAAAACATAGTCCTACTAAGGAATGACAATGTTACATCGTAGTGTAACAACGTAATGAACAATACTACATTTGTCACATTGTGACTAATAAATGTGCAATTACATTTTCTAATTTATACACTAGACAAAATGCTATGCTTGTAACAATGTGACAATTAAAAGCAAGTTAATTGTACACTAAAGCATGGTAAAAAAAGTATGTCTAGGAGAAGTTGTAGATAGTCACAGTGACATTACAAGTATACATGTATCTTACGTGTAAACATGAAACAAAAAATAGAAGTGACATTACATGTATACATGTAAACATGAAACAAAAAATAGAAAAACCAAGCTCTTGACATTATATACTACCGATTTCAAGAGAAGGTTAGTTGTTACATTAACAACAAATATGTATACCCAAATCTGAAGTGAAGTAGACGATATATGTTCAAGAAGACGAAGAACATCAGACATTGATGTAGTAAAAAAAAAATTAGACGTCGAACCATTTTCCGTCGATGAACAACAACAAACGTTGATATAGGAGAAGAAA
>JAHQCQ010012327.1:0-10150 GCA_023539305.1 Ilex asprella
TTTTTTTTTTTTTGTTAAGAGATATTAATATACTAAGTTTATAGGTTGGGTTTGAAATCTAATGTTATTGAATTGTATGGAAACAGTTGCAGAAGATTAAATGGCTTGGGTCTCCATTCTCT
Source organism: Ilex asprella (assembly GCA_023539305.1). Classification (NCBI taxonomy): domain Eukaryota; kingdom Viridiplantae; phylum Streptophyta; class Magnoliopsida; order Aquifoliales; family Aquifoliaceae; genus Ilex; species Ilex asprella. The sequence goes on from JAHQCQ010012327.1 coordinate 123, forward strand.
TGTTCTATCAAAAGCCTCTCAGAAGATGTTCTCCATTAATGCTAACAACTGGTCTGAGTCAACTCATAGATTCCTAAAACAGTGTGCCGATGCCGGAAACGTTGAAGCCTGCTACACTCTTGGCATGGTCAGTCAGTATATATACTTATTTCGTGCATATCTCTGTTTGTACTCAATCTAAAGATGAATCCAAACGTCATGAAAATTCCTTATGTGACGGTGGTCACTAATGAGATAATCAGGCTAATAAGTTTTTGCCTTAACACAGATTCGCTTCTACTGTTTGCAAAACCGAGGCAGCGGAGCTTCTTTGATGGCGAAGGCAGCGATTAGCTCCCACTCGCCGGCACTGTACTCTCTCGCCGTCATTCAGTTCAACGGAAGTGGAGGCTCCAAAAACGACAAGGACCTCAGAGCCGGAGTGGCTCTTTGTGCGCGAGCGGCTTTTCTCGGCCACATCGACGCGCTCCGGGAACTCGGCCACTGCCTCCAAGACGGTTACGGAGTCAAACAAAACATCGCCGAGGGACGACGATTTTTGGTCCAAGCCAACGCTCGCGAACTAGCCGCAGTGCTGTCCACGACTCCATCGGCTGTAACCTCCGGATCGTGGCTGACGTGGAATCCATTACCTCATCTCCGCCACGTGGCTGGCTCAGGGTGTCCATTACTGAGTGATTTTGGTTGTAATGTTCCGGCTCCGGAAGCTCATCCGTCGAACCGTTTTTTGACCGAATGGTTCGAGGCTCGTGGAGGTGTTCCTGGTCCGGGGCTCCGGTTGTGTTCGCATTTAGGTTGTGGAAGACCTGAGACGAGGAGGCATGAGTTCCGGAGGTGCTCGGTTTGTGGCGCTGTGAACTACTGCTCACGTGCGTGTCAGGCGCTCGATTGGAAGATGCGCCACAAGGCTGAATGCGCACCGGTGGAGGGTTGGGGCGATGAGGATGGAGATGGTGAAGTAAACGGCAACGGGATTGTAAACGGTGACGGTAACGGCAATGTAAATGGGGAAATTGTTGAAGATGTTGTGGTGGATAGTTAACAGTGAAGGTGAAGAGAGCTGTGATTTTGATCACGGCGGTAACGCCATGTGAGTCTTTGAAGATGAAAATGAGCCAGGAGGAAAATCCTGGTGGCCTTTTTTGGGTGAAAAAACTCCAATTTTACTTTTGATATGGTCGCTATTTTGTATAGAGGAGGTAGTTCTGAGGTTTTGAAGGGGTTGTTTTTGTACAATACTGCTATGTGGCTGACGGATGCCTTGAATTTTCCGTAAATGACACTTTTTATTTCCCTAAAGCGCCCCTCTTCTGATTTTCTCTTCTGTAACGACACTTCTTCTATATGTTTTATTTTAATTGTGTTAAGATTACGTTCTAACCCGGTTCCATTAAATAGAAAAAATAAACTTTAATATTTGTTGGGAAGATCAAGACCTCAGCTCCTAATTCAGGGTTTTGAAATCTGAACCTAGCCAAGGGTGAACTGTAAATGAGATGCAAAAGGCTAGTTTGTACTAGATTTAAGACCTGATTTCAGCTCTTATTATTTGCTTAGCCCCTATCATCCAATCTGTCGGCAAGAATAGACAATGTATACAAGGAAATATACGTGGATCAGATAAATAACCAACCTCATTTTACAGCAGAAATCTGCCATTGCTCTAGGGTAAAGAGAAAGCAGCTTCTCCTATTCTTAAATGTGAGGGAATCGAATGATTCAAAATTCAAAATCTAACAGCTCATAGCTTGGGGACAAACCCTTTCATGTTAAAAGCCGCATGTAATGAAAGTGAAGGGAAGGTTAAGGTAATAGTATGTATGTAACAGAAAGGAATCCTAGGTCGTATATTATTATTATCACCTTCCCCTGTTGCTGCTCTTTTTTCTGTTTTGGCTTTTAAGTTGGTCGAAAAAGGCAAGACATGAGAGAATGAGATTGACTCTGGAGGAAAAGAAGAGAGACTAGATTAGAAGATGGGAAAGGAATAGTGGGGGATAGACATATGCATTTTGCAAGTGGCGAACCCACTATACAAAGAAAGAGAAAAATGTAAAAGAATGTACTCAGAAGGCATCTCCCGATTGTAGTGCACTTATTCTTTTTTTTTTATCATCATCATTGTTGTTATTTCCATCCAAAATCAGCGTTCAAACCTAGGCAAGAAGCGGTGGTCCAAAGCCCCACTCCATTTAAGGCCATTCTTGTTGGTTGGAGCTGTAACTAATGTGGTTGAGAGTGCAACGACACCACTCACAAAATATAGATATAAACTGCTTTGATTATTTGCTAGATCCAAATTCTAAAGTTAAATAAAAAATGAGTAATTTTATTGAGACATAATTCACTATGACTTTTGGATTGAGTGTGAAGTCCATCAAATATTGGAACTTGGTGTTGATTCAATAGTTCTATTGAAGTCACGTTATTATATCAACAAATTAGGTCAGATTTATAGGTTAAAAAAAAGTGATTCGAATTTCAGCTTTTGTTTTTTTTGCAACTCTAACATGACAAGAACATTCTTCAAGTCGTTCCTATTTTTGCTAACAATATGCTTTTTAGTGTATTCCAAAGTGAGGAGAAAAGTGAGAATAAATTGGTTTTTAGCCATTCGTGAAATCCATTTTTGCTCAATTATATTGGCATAGCATCGGATGCTCCCTCCCTTTCTTTTTTTTTTTCCTTGAACAAAAACAGAAGCTTCCACTTGATCGATAAGTTTTAGAGTGTCGGCGCATGCGATCTGTTGGGCTTACATATAGACGTAAGGTTTGTCTGGCTGTCTGTTCTACCTTAAACTTCAATGAGGTCAGTCTTGACTGTTGAATCTTGTCAAGTAGTGTTAAAGAAATATGGAATCTTGCAATGCCCCCCAAATGCCATCCCGCTGTACGTTTTTCAGTAATAAAATGGACCGTAATGCTTTGTCTGATTCTCAACAAGAGACATTGTAAGAAGAATATTATTAATCTTCCAGCGACTTTGCACCAGAAGTTCTTTTTTTTTCAGCCGGCTTGATGTATCCCGGCATCCAAACAATAAAAGTATTGAACTGCCGTAATAAATTGAAGGGACTCATGATAGATTCAGCAGTTCCCGGGACGACACGTGGATTGGGGCAAGTAGTGGAGAGCCGAGGCATAAGGCCGAGGACATTAACGTAGCCGAGCAAATAAGCCGAGGATGGGTATTTTAGCGGAGCCGAGTACAACCTCTGACGGGCAATAAATGCGATTTGACCTAGCATTTATGGCGATGCAAATGACTGAGACAGGGCATTTAATGAGCCTCTGTACCTGCCGCGGCTCAGACTGACAACCAAGAATGGGCGCATTAATGGCTAGAAGCCAGGCACATGCCTATAAATAATAGCCTTCATGACGCCGACTGCGATGGAATGTGTGTCTGACGCCGTTCGTAGGTACTCGACTGCTCGGCGTGGCCCCGAGGTCGGGTCCTAGGCGCCGAGCATTGATGAGATGGGAATGCAAGTGGAAAATCAATCATTACGCCTGAACAAGTCCAGAGAGCATTAATTACTGGGAGGACTTTTGTGTCAGAGCAATCATTTCGAGCCCAGGTATAAATACCCTTCAGAAAAATGAACAAAGGTACGCAAAATCATATCCAAAAATTAGAGAATTAGAGTTTCATCCTCCTTCCCTTGCTGACTTAAGCTTTGGAGGGGATAAGCCGGGCAGACGCCTGGCTCCCTTTTCCTGACCTTTTCCATTTCAGGGTTCACCAGCCACGCGATCGCTGTCTCGAGACAATTGCAGGATCAATCCCGTGCAATTTTAATAATGATGTAAGAATTGAAGAGGGGTTTAACCGACAATTATATTATTATTTATTACGGCAGTTCAAAACTTTTATTGTTTGGATACCAGGATACATCAAGCCGGCTGAAAAAAAAAGAACTTCTGGTGCAAAGTCGCTGGAAGATTAATAATATTCTTCTTACAATGTCTCTCGTTGAGAATCAGACAAAGCATTACGGTCCATTTTATTACTGAAAAACGTACAGCGGGATGGCATTTGGGGGGCATTGCAAGATTCCATATTTCTTTAACACTACTTGACAAGATTCAACAGTCAAGACTGACCTCATTGAAGTTTAAGGTAGAACAGACAGCCAGACAAACCTTACGTCTATATGTAAGCCCAACAGATCGCATGCGCCGACACTCTAAAACTTATCGATCAAGTGGAAGCTTCTGTTTTTGTTCAAGGAAAAAAAAAAAGAAAGGGAGGGAGCATCCGATGCTATGCCAATATAATTGAGCAAAAATGGATTTCACGAATGGCTAAAAACCAATTTATTCTCACTTTTCTCCTCACTTTGGAATACACTAAAAAGCATATTGTTAGCAAAAATAGGAACGACTTGAAGAATGTTCTTGTCATGTTAGAGTTGCAAAAAAAACAAAAGCTGAAATTCGAATCACTTTTTTTTAACCTATAAATCTGACCTAATTTGTTGATATAATAACGTGACTTCAATAGAACTATTGAATCAACACCAAGTTCCAATATTTGATGGACTTCACACTCAATCCAAAAGTCATAGTGAATTATGTCTCAATAAAATTACTCATTTTTTATTTAACTTTAGAATTTGGATCTAGCAAATAATCAAAGCAGTTTATATCTATATTTTGTGAGTGGTGTCGTTGCACTCTCAACCACATTAGTTACAGCTCCAACCAACAAGAATGGCCTTAAATGGAGTGGGGCTTTGGACCACCGCTTCTTGCCTAGGTTTGAACGCTGATTTTGGATGGAAATAACAACAATGATGATGATAAAAAAAAAAGAATAAGTGCACTACAATCGGGAGATGCCTTCTGAGTACATTCTTTTACATTTTTCTCTTTCTTTGTATAGTGGGTTCGCCACTTGCAAAATGCATATGTCTATCCCCCACTATTCCTTTCCCATCTTCTAATCTAGTCTCTCTTCTTTTCCTCCAGAGTCAATCTCATTCTCTCATGTCTTGCCTTTTTCGACCAACTTAAAAGCCAAAACAGAAAAAAGAGCAGCAACAGGGGAAGGTGATAATAATAATATACGACCTAGGATTCCTTTCTGTTACATACATACTATTACCTTAACCTTCCCTTCACTTTCATTACATGCGGCTTTTAACATGAAAGGGTTTGTCCCCAAGCTATGAGCTGTTAGATTTTGAATTTTGAATCATTCGATTCCCTCACATTTAAGAATAGGAGAAGCTGCTTTCTCTTTACCCTAGAGCAATGGCAGATTTCTGCTGTAAAATGAGGTTGGTTATTTATCTGATCCACGTATATTTCCTTGTATACATTGTCTATTCTTGCCGACAGATTGGATGATAGGGGCTAAGCAAATAATAAGAGCTGAAATCAGGTCTTAAATCTAGTACAAACTAGCCTTTTGCATCTCATTTACAGTTCACCCTTGGCTAGGTTCAGATTTCAAAACCCTGAATTAGGAGCTGAGGTCTTGATCTTCCCAACAAATATTAAAGTTTATTTTTTCTATTTAATGGAACCGGGTTAGAACGTAATCTTAACACAATTAAAATAAAACATATAGAAGAAGTGTCGTTACAGAAGAGAAAATCAGAAGAGGGGCGCTTTAGGGAAATAAAAAGTGTCATTTACGGAAAATTCAAGGCATCCGTCAGCCACATAGCAGTATTGTACAAAAACAACCCCTTCAAAACCTCAGAACTACCTCCTCTATACAAAATAGCGACCATATCAAAAGTAAAATTGGAGTTTTTTCACCCAAAAAAGGCCACCAGGATTTTCCTCCTGGCTCATTTTCATCTTCAAAGACTCACATGGCGTTACCGCCGTGATCAAAATCACAGCTCTCTTCACCTTCACTGTTAACTATCCACCACAACATCTTCAACAATTTCCCCATTTACATTGCCGTTACCGTCACCGTTTACAATCCCGTTGCCGTTTACTTCACCATCTCCATCCTCATCGCCCCAACCCTCCACCGGTGCGCATTCAGCCTTGTGGCGCATCTTCCAATCGAGCGCCTGACACGCACGTGAGCAGTAGTTCACAGCGCCACAAACCGAGCACCTCCGGAACTCATGCCTCCTCGTCTCAGGTCTTCCACAACCTAAATGCGAACACAACCGGAGCCCCGGACCAGGAACACCTCCACGAGCCTCGAACCATTCGGTCAAAAAACGGTTCGACGGATGAGCTTCCGGAGCCGGAACATTACAACCAAAATCACTCAGTAATGGACACCCTGAGCCAGCCACGTGGCGGAGATGAGGTAATGGATTCCACGTCAGCCACGATCCGGAGGTTACAGCCGATGGAGTCGTGGACAGCACTGCGGCTAGTTCGCGAGCGTTGGCTTGGACCAAAAATCGTCGTCCCTCGGCGATGTTTTGTTTGACTCCGTAACCGTCTTGGAGGCAGTGGCCGAGTTCCCGGAGCGCGTCGATGTGGCCGAGAAAAGCCGCTCGCGCACAAAGAGCCACTCCGGCTCTGAGGTCCTTGTCGTTTTTGGAGCCTCCACTTCCGTTGAACTGAATGACGGCGAGAGAGTACAGTGCCGGCGAGTGGGAGCTAATCGCTGCCTTCGCCATCAAAGAAGCTCCGCTGCCTCGGTTTTGCAAACAGTAGAAGCGAATCTGTGTTAAGGCAAAAACTTATTAGCCTGATTATCTCATTAGTGACCACCGTCACATAAGGAATTTTCATGACGTTTGGATTCATCTTTAGATTGAGTACAAACAGAGATATGCACGAAATAAGTATATATACTGACTGACCATGCCAAGAGTGTAGCAGGCTTCAACGTTTCCGGCATCGGCACACTGTTTTAGGAATCTATGAGTTGACTCAGACCAGTTGTTAGCATTAATGGAGAACATCTTCTGAGAGGCTTTTGATAGAACAAGAGAATGGAGACCCAAGCCATTTAATCTTCTGCAACTGTTTCCATACAATTCAATAACATTAGATTTCAAACCCAACCTATAAACTTAGTATATTAATATCTCTTAACAAAAAAAAAAAAAAAGAAATTAGTTTATTCAGATGCTAAGATTAACAAATTCGATGAAATCAAATTTTATGAATAATAATCAGGTATAACACACTGAGTCGTAACGAAGAATTTCAATTTTCCGGCGAAAACTCCGATAACCTCATAGAAATAGTACACAATTTCGTAAGGGCTAAAGATAATCTCACATACGTTACTAGAACGTTGATGAAATCGGCAGGACACCTAGCGGTGGAGCTGAGTTTGCTGAGAATACAAACAATTAGATCATCCGGCAACGCATCGAACAAATCACAGTCTCCGGCGTTCTCTGGGGAAACTCTGGACCTTTTCCTGGCATTCACTATTTCTCCGGCGAAATCTCTCTCCCTCTTCCCAGCCATCTTTTCCAAACACACGTTCACTTTGGGATAACACAGCCCCCTCCTTGTTCTCATCCCTATCTTTCTCTTTCTCTTTCTCTTTCTCTTTCAAGATGTGCACACAAAAGTGTATGCCTTTGTGTTTTTGCCTAATTCTCTCTCTACAGAGAAAAAGAGAGGCGAGACTTTATATAAACGAGGGTAGCTGAGAAGCGAGGGCTCATCAAGAGACCGACAAACAACAACAACAACGACAGAGCCGAACGAGAATAAATAAACCAGGGGAGGGTCTACCTATTTACCTTAATACCCCTGGACTTGTCGTATTTATGGTCAAATGACGCTGACCAGATCCGCCTTCCGTCGTCGACGACGGTTACATTTTCTCTGTATATAAATGCACTCTCCCTCGAAGAAACAAACATAATTTTAGAGATTATTAGAGCGACAGAAATAAAGAGGGTAATTGAACTCTCATTTATGATTGGAAGAGAGAGCGACAGGAAGCAAGGCTAAAAGTTTGTTTTAAAAGCAGTTAATTTTGTTGTAAGGAAGCAACTACTTCGGTTAATTTCGAGAAACAATATGAACAAATATAAGAGTAATGCTACATATCTCAAATTTGTATCCCAAAAGTGTATCCCAAATTAATGGGAATCGTTGGATGAGTGGTTCCTACCAACTTTTTTCATTGGGACCCACTCATCCAACGGTTCCCATTAATTTGGGATACACTTTTGGGATACAAATTTGGGATATGTAACATTGCTCCAAATATAATCCTGATTAGCATTGGCGCGTGACGATTAGTTCCTTTCGATGAGTAGTTCCCTGATACTGCATTCCAACACGCGCCTTTGGTGAGTGCACGGGATTGATCCTGCAATTGTCTCGAGACAGCGATCGTGCGGCTGGTGAACCCTGAAATGGAAAAGGTTAGAAAAAGGGAGTCAGGCGTCTGCCCGGCTTATCCCCTCCGAAACTTAAGTTAGCAAGGGAAGGAAGATGAAACTCTAGTTCTTCGGTTTTTGGATCTGATTTTGCGTACCTTTGTTCATTTTTCTGAAGGGTATTTATACCTGGGCTTGAAATGATTGCTCTGACACAGAAGTCTTCCCAGTAGTTAATGCTCTCCAGACTTGTCCAAATGTAATGATTGATTTCCCATTTGCATTCCTATCTCATCAATGCTCGGCGCCTCGGACCCGACCTCAGGCCTACGCCGAGCAGTCGAATACCTACGAACGGCGTCTGACACCTATTTCATAGCAGTCGGCGTCTTGAAGGCTATTATTTGTAGGCATGTGCCTGGCTCCTAGCCATTAATGTGCCCATCCTTGGTTGTCAGTCTGAGTCGCGACAGGTACAGAGGCTCATTAAATGCCCCGTCTTAGTCATTCGTATCGCCATAAATGCTGGGTCAAATCGCATTTATTGCCTGTCAGAGGTTGTATTCGGCTCCGCAAAAATACTCATCCTCGACTTTTTTGCTCGGCTTCGTTAATGTCCTCGGCCTCATGATTCGGTTCTTCACTACTTGCCCCTGTCCACGTGTCGTCCCGGGGGCTGCTGAATCTATCATGAGTCCCTTCAGTGAGGATGCGAGAAGGATTGAATTTCAACAAATTCAGGTAGCGAATTCTCGGTCCTCTCCGATGACCTTAATAGTAAAGGTCAAATGGGTGATTCAGCCCTGAGAGAGGTTCAGTTACTCTTCTTTGGTTTTATATGCCATTTAATAATATTATTTGGGGTTATTTCACGTCGGATAATTTTTGAGTATGTGTTTATATACTGCAGTTCTACTTTTAAGTAGAATTATAGTAATTGTGTTTTAGACAAAAAAAAAACATAAATGCAAAGGGGGCAGTACCATGTGGGCTCAGTTCCATCACTCATTGGCTGGCCCGTAAAAGTGAGCTGATAGGCCGCAAACGTGCCTACGCGTAGATGGGCTGAGCTATCCCAAATCGGATAGCCTTTAAGTGTGTGTCTGTGTGTGTTTATATACCGTTACTGCAATTCTGCTTTTAAGTAGAATCGTGGTAATTGTGTTTTAGACAAAAAAAAAAGTTATTTAAATTTAATTTATAAATTTATCCAAAATTAATATTTCTTTTGTATTATTTTGGGTCTAATTCGAGATCACACATAAAAAATTAGTAATAACTCCAATTAAAATGTACAGTCGATAATTTATTTTTAGAGAGAGTAGAGTATTCCCCGATCATAGTCTCTCTCCCTTTTTTTTTTCTCTATCCTTTTCTATTTTTCAGTCTTTATTTAGTTTCCGTAATCTGACAGTGTTTCTCACAAAACATCAAGTATTTGCCAACAAAAGAATGTTTAACAAAATTCGATTGCCATTTCGTGGCTGCTCTCCGGCACCGTCATGATCCTTACTGTAATATTGTTTATTCTTTAAAGACTAAATTATAAATATGACATTTAAACTATAATTCTTGTATCAATTAATTTCTTGAATTTTTCTTATATAAATTGATTTTTAAACTCTCCTATTCTGTCAATTAAACCCTACGTCAATTAAATACTATAGAATTTGAAAATATTGTTTGTTCTTAACGATTCAATGTTTTAAGTATAAAACAAAGATAAAAATAATTTATTTGAAATTCA
>JAHQCQ010012328.1:0-10150 GCA_023539305.1 Ilex asprella
TTATATCTGCACTTTACTTCCGCCTGCCTTTTATTTTAAAACCAGTTAATTAGACTAAGCTCACACCACAAGCAATCAAACATCAAACTACTCCAAACAAACCATTTAACTGTATTTATTTTATTTTATTTATTTATTTTATTTATTTTTCTTTAGCATTACTTAACTCTTCGTGGGATCGATACTTGGACTTAAAAACCGAGAAAACTACAATTCGACCTCCTATACTTCGGTGTAATATTTTAATATAATTCAGACACACAAAAAAGTGCGAATCACAAACCAAGGCAAAACCTTGCGGAAGATTTTTAGCCTAAACTTCTAGAAGGTTTTCATCTAAACTGCATTTTTCTTAGTTTATTCACCCTCCAATCCTTCCTTCAAGCTATCCTCGCATCTTTATTGACTTCAAACACTTCAATGGGGGCTAAAATCAAACCATTTACATCTTTTTACCTGCATTTACACAAAACTCCATTAAAGAGAAAATTAAATGCATTTCTCCTCAAAGTCATACCAAAAACAAGTACCAAAGGGCATAATAACATACAATATATGCAATATTTTGTGCTAATCACACCCCCAACTTGAGCTTTGATAGTCGCTAGCAAACATTCACTTTAAAGCACAAGCTATAAACTAAAATAAAATCCAGTCAAACACATAAATATCCAAACACTCCAAATCCAAAAAAAAAAAAATCATATTTCAATTAAATAAATAGCTTTGGGCAATGATAAAACAAAACAACTACGGTATTTCATTGATCATTTTCCAAAAAAAATTTACATTGGGTTTGAGTTTCAAACAAAACAACCCAAAACCAAAGTACACTTCTACTAGGCTGATGAACTAACCATACTATTCATCCAAAAATCAAAAGAAACAAAGTACAAAAGTCCTCCTAATCATCCTCCTCAACGAAAGCATCCTGCTCCTCGGTCTTAGAATCCTCAGACTAAAACTCCTCATCCTCATCGTCCTCCACCTCAATAATCATTGAGGGCACATGCGCTAAAGTCGACCGTCATAGTGGGGGCTGTGGAGGTCCACTAGGGATAGGCTCACCTAGGAATGTGTGCTGGAAAAGTTAGGTCACCATAATCGACAGCCCATGCATAGTGGACTGCAATGCATCCATTCACTGCAACATGGTACAAGTAGTGGCAGGTGTAGGTGCAGGTGGTGCTAACGAGGATGGACCTGCAGCTGGTGGCTTTGGCCTTGGGGCTTTATGCCTCTCTCCCCTATTCCTGGCAGCTCTCTTCCTACTACTTGACTTCCCTATGGCTCTAGTATTTGGGGGAAATAGAACATCATGTGTGTAGTGCTTCACCTTGGCATGGTGTCAAAGACGGGTGACCAAACTGCCAAAGGGGAGATTCACCTTTGGCTTTACAGCCTTGGCAAGCTCCCTCATCTCCTCAAAAATCAAATATACCACATTGATTGCCAGCCCCGTCATGAAAGCATGGAGGAGGGTCAACTTCTCAATGTTCTGGTTCTTTTTTGAACCCCAGGGCATTAGTTTGTAGTTTAGTAACTTGTTCATTACCTCGTACAAGTGTTTGAGGCCTCCGACCAACGTTGTTCCTTTGTACATGGTCGGGTCCTCAAAGGTGAGAACCACATCATCACTGAGTGTCCTACCCCCATCCACATTGTGTGGGTAGACTAGGGTAGTCAGGGGAGGCCTCTCATACTCCATCACAGTAGCAATCATGCCAGGGGTCACCTCAAAGGTTTTTTCCCACATATTCGTCCTTAGCCTTCCTCCATCCTCGCTGAATACAGACAAATTTTGGTAAAATTCCATACACATCCCTAAATTATAACCCTTCAAATCTTGAAACAATAGAGTCAACCCCATGCCTCGGTCACCCTCACCACCTCATCTTTAGGCCCAAGGGAGACGTTATCAACATATCTCTCGCACTTAACACATTTCTCCTCAATTCTTTGCCTCTGTGGATCCTGCTTCACTTTGGTTTGCCTCTCCTCCCTATATTGGCTGCTAGGACCCTTTGCGGTCCTCTTTAGGGTGCTAGAGCCCAAAGGTGGTGGAGACTCGGGGCCTGTGCTCTTGGTACGGGCCATGAGGGACAACAATGCCCCAATACCAGAAATGTCAAAATCATCCACCATAGACTCTCCAAAGGCTCAAGCACATCCATGGACATCCTATTCATATGAGCCATTGAAAATGAGTTGGGGGATTTGAAAAGATTGAGATGGACTTGAGAAATTTAGGGGAAAAGTGAAATTTAGGGGAAAAGTGAGGACCTAGGGTTTGTGGAAAACACCCAATATTTTTGGCAAAAACACTCAATACTCAACCCTAATCAAGAGAAAAATGAGAATTTTGAGGTTGGGTGAAGTGTTTTGAGGATTAGAAGAGAGTATAAAGAAAGGAGAGCTTGGGAGTTTGAAATGGATGGAAAATGTGAAGGGTTTTTAAAAAATTTTGAATTGAAAACCCTCGTTTTTAGTTTTCCGGGCAAAACCTTCGGAATGTTGATGAAAACCTTTCGGATGGTTTTGCTAACTGTCGAGGCATAAATTGCAGTAGGTAAAACCTTTTGGAAGGTTGATGAAAACCTCCCGAAGGTTTTTCTCATAGGACAGAACCATCCAGAAAGTTATTGACTAAACATTTCGGAAGGTTTTGTCTTTGCTACAAAACCATTCCTTTGCTTCCAAACACACATCCAATCCATCTTTCCTCAACTGCAAAACATTTCAAACCTCTTTCTAATACATCTAACTTACCAACAACTTGAACCACACATATGAACCCCAATTGGTTGAGCATGCCAAAAGTCATTGCCGAAATCGTAACATGATTTAATATTTTGATGGTTTAAAAGTACAAGACATGGATTTCTAATTTAAAATACCAAAACGAATACCCAAAATGTAAAACATAGATTCAAATAACAAGGATATTCCTAAATCTTATCGAATATCAAAAGTTGAGCAATATTCCTCTATCCCGCAAGTATAGGGTTACCTAACACATCGTTCAGATGTCCAAACTAATAAAACATGAGCAACACCATGGCTTTAAATGCTAGTCTAGCGTATGAACCTAGACATTCATTTTCAAACTTGTGTGGGTGTGCAATGGGCATGTAATTTAAGCTTTTACACAATGGAATTCACATTCACTTTGGCTATCCTAATTAAGCTTCGATGCGACCTCACCTAGGATGTCTCTCAACAATGAATCACATTCTAGTTATCTAGCATGCTCTCCAGGTGTATATATGAGATAGAATCTTGTGCACAAAATGAAATAAGCTCACATATAATCCAAAATGAAGTTCATGAATGAAAATGAAATAACCTTGGTATAATCTCATGAAAGGAATGCTAGGGCAGTATATAGCAAACCACCTTCTATATTTCTTTAGAAGTATGCATCTCCCATGCTTCTCTAGATCATTTAGGACCTCAAGGGCTATAATGAGGCTTTAGGGTGATATTGAGGCAAAATAAATGAAGGGTACAGGATAATGAAGAGGGTTGTTCCGAGTGAGAGACTTTTATTTCAAAAACATCTCCCTTTCATGGGATTTTCAGCCCAAACCCATCACCATACTCTTTATTTTTTTTTCTCGTTTCCTTAACATTTTCCTTTTCTTTTAATCATTATTTTCTTCTTCTCACCCCTTTTTTTCTCCTTTTCTTGGATTTATCATTCTTTTTCGTTCAAATCTTTGAGTTCCAACATCATTCATCCCTTTCGTTTGAGTTTTCAAACCATACTTTCTTCTCTTTTATGATCACTCATATTCTGCTCTAGGAACAACCAATGTGAGGTAGATTTTATCAATTTGCACTGGCCTTGTCAAATGTGTGGCATGGAAATGAATTTACAATTAAGGCTTAATGAAAGCACTAGGGATAAAATATTCACAAGAAAAAAGCAAAGGCTCAAAATATTCAAAAAAGGCCTAAAATCGCCACTAGATAAGCATGGGAAACATTATGCATTTTAAGACAAGTCAATCAACTACACAAGTGCACCTGACCAAAACAAGCATGATGAGATTATTGAACAAATTTGACATTTGAAGAGTTGTTCTCTAAGTAAATGTAAGTTCCGTCCAACAAGGATTGACACTAAAGCTCCCATGGCCATACCCATCTCCAGTATTCATGTCAAGCTCTAAAATGTGAACTCAATCCATAAATTGACAAAATTACACATTCGAGATGTACATACTGGTTAGTTCAAACACAAACACATATGTGATACTCATGCATAGGATGAACTCCTATAATGTGCTCATAGATTCAAAATTCAACACAAGGATCAACATATCAACAACCCACAACACTCTTAATAAGAGAATACAGGTCAACAATTAGATAATTTCCCAAAAACTTTCAAAATTTTCATATAATTTGTGGCTATTGTGAACAAAAGTCTGTATGATATGTGAAAGGAGACTTTTCACCACAAAAATTGTATTATCAACAAAAATTTTCACAAACATTGGCGTATCATACAACTGGTGCACCTCACCCCCAACTTGATTCATGCATTGTCCTCAATGCAACAATAAAGATATAATATGCAATGAAGGACTGCAAAAAGATAAGTAGGGTTAAAGAACACTTCGCACTTGAGCAGTTATTACTCCAACCAGTTTGGGTAGACAAGATCCATAAAATATTCCTCCACTCCTTGTCCTTCAAAACCCTCGAAAAATGGCCATTGAGCTCCACGGTTTCATTAAGGTTGGCCACCTTGACAAGATAGGGGCCATCCCACCGGGATTAGAGTTTTCTTTGAAAGATTGAGAGACGAGAGTTGTATAAGAGCACTTTTTGGTCATGCTCAAATAATTTCCTTACAATGAATTTATCATGAAAGATTTTAGTCCTCGCTTTTGAAATTTTGGAGCACTCATATGCTTCTCTTCTAATTTATTAATTTCTAGCTTCTTAGGTTCTCCTGGCTTTTTCATGTTGAAGCTCAAGGTTTTTATGGCACAATAGGCTTTGTGCTCCAGCTCAACCAACAAATGACAAGCTTTTTCATAGACAAGCCGATTGAGAAACATGCCTAGAACTTTCTTGTATGCTGTGTTGTAAGCCCAAATGGCATCGATCAATCTAAATGACCAATCATTCCTGCTGGGATTCACCATTATCTCTTAGATATTTTTGATATCCCTATTGGCCAACTCGACTTAACCATTGATTTGTGGGTGATACGCAATGGACACTTTGTGTGTGACGCCATACTTAAGCATAAAAGATGCAAATGGCCTATTACAAAAATGCGACCCACCATCGCTTATCATTGCACGAGGCATCCTAAACCTCGAAAAAATATTTTTCTTGAGAAACTTGACCACGACCCAGTGGTCATTGGTCTTGGTTAGAATAGCTGCCACCCATTTGGAGACGTAGTCCATTGCTAGTAGAATGTATAGGTAGCTGAATGAAATGAGGAAGGGACTAATTAACACTCAAAATAGCTTACTCTTATGCCATATTTTGGACTAATTATGCTTTGGTGAAGCTTAAAGAATGATGTTTCAGGTCATAAAGTGAACAAGGGTTCAAAGGCACCAAAAAGCATCCCTTGGTGGCAATCACGGCATTTTAAGGAACTAGTTGCAGAAGCTTGGAATAAGGAAGGAACGTTCGAACGTCAAACACCGTTCGAACGGTCATGAAAAACCAGGCCAGAAACTGCTATTTGTCTTGCAGGAAAAACCCAAGACCCTGGAGATTCAAGAACTACGTTCGAACGGTACTTAATGTTCGAACGTCTACTGGAGCAAGGAAAATATCAGACTGACTGAAGACATGACGTGTTGCAGACTTGCAGAGTTGCAGTCAGAAGGCCTAGGCACTTGAGTGCCACGTTCGAACGGTGGCCACCGTTCGAACGCCCCAGGAATTATTGGACAGATCAGTTAAGATTTGGCAAGGACCTGGAGGGAAGATCTACATTAAGACATGGAGGAAGATTTTGGGACAGAAACCACGTGTGGACTGACAAAACTGACATGGACTGCATCCTTTTGACGTTTGAACGGCAGGGAGCATAGATAGAGGAACCGTTCGAACGCCCAAACCATTCGAACGGTGTGGACAGACTGCCTACAGAGTGGTTGGCATTTCACTTTGACTTAGACGCCCAGCTCTATTCTTTTACCCCATCCATACCTTTTCCTTGCCTATAAATACACTTAGTTTTGTGTAGAAGGGACACGCATGGGTGGAACCATTTGAGGGATTCACCATTTAGCATTTCATCACACCCATTTCAATTCTTGTCTTAGTCTTTTTCTTTACTAGAAGAAGTGGGGAGTTTAGATTCCCACTCATTTCCTTTACATTAATGTTCACATTTATATTTACTTAAGAGTTGTAATTCCTTTATTTACTTTAAGTCTTTACATTTATGCTCTTACATACATGCTTTTACTTATGTCTTGCACTTTCATTATTTGAGCTCCCTTCTTACTTAGAGGAGTGAAACTCTTCCACTTTTCCAGAGTTTTACAAATGCCGTGAAGGGTGGAACGTGATTCACTCATTCTTCGTTGAAGATTAGCTCTTTGTTAATTATACTTTTACGTCGTGCAGCCCTCTACTTAGAGGGATGGGCATCACTCACTTTTCTAGCTTTACCAAAGCTATGAAGAGTAAGTAGTTTTTCATTCACTCTTTAGTAAGAGGTAAAGGACATGTGGTGATTACCCAGATATCATATGATGCTTTGTTCTAATGCTTAATGTTCATATTCCCTTGCTTTTGGATGATTGATTGCATCTAGCAAAGTTAGAGTACTTTGTATAATCGTTAGCCTTCCTATGACAAGGATGACTCCTGCATAGAAAGACTCTTCGTTTCAAGGAAAGTACCTCGGCTAGATCTTCATGACTACCCTTTAATCATTCCCCTTTATCAAGCTTCATTAAAGGATGAACTATTAAAGCCATGGTTGAATGTCATGAAGAATTACTTGTTTGTTAGTACACGCGCTAACTCTCGGTACAGATAATTCTTGTAAACTTCTAGTGAGACCTTGGAACCATGACATTAATAGGCCATTTCTATCTTCCGATTGACTTGCCGTTGACACGGGAGTTAATTGAGTCATCAAGCAATAATATCTTATTTCGGATAATTGACCACATGTCTCGATCCTCGAACTAAAGAGTGATTTCTCTTTCATTTGAATCAATCGTATATTTTGTCTAGAAAACTCTTTGAAAAGAATTTAATATTCGGTTCAAGGAATTCACCCGCATCTCACAACCCTAAAAACTCAAAAGTTACAATCAATTGGTTTCCTTCACCGATTACTTTAGAACACTGAAACTACTGGTTCCCTGTGGATTCGACTCCGAACTCAAACCGGATTATTACAACAACTTGACCGCCTGCACTTGGGTGTACACATTTCGGATCAAGTCAAGTTTTGGGCGCCGTTACCGGGGACCCTTGTAAAAGTGTTTTACAGGTAAAAGGTAAAAAGACATTTTCTTTTCGTATAGATGCTTTTGTTTACTGTAAATAATTTGTTTTGCATTCATTTAATTTATGTCTGAGAACGCTCCTCACTATAAAAATTTGCCGGCAGAATCTTCTGGATCTGTGAACCAATATGAACCAAATTCACCAAGATCAATAGCAGACTCTTGTGAGAGTATTATGGAAAATGTTGATAGGAATGGAGAGGTTCCCGTAAGGGAAGATGAGGGGCCTAATCTTAGAACTTTGCGGGATTATCTAAAACGCACAAGAAATAGTATCCCCTCATGTTTTGTATTTCCTCCAAATGCACCCCCTTTACAGTAAAGCCGGGGACTGCACAGTTGTTGCCGGTTTTCCATGGATTAGATGCTGAAAATCCATATTTGCATATGAAAGACTTTAAAGAAGTGTGTGGAACATTTCAAGACAATTCTGAACTTGCCAAGATGAAACTTTTTCCTTTTTCTCTAAAGGACAAAGCTAAACAATGGCTAAATTCTTTAAAATCCCTTTCCATGCCAACCTGGCAGATATTTCAAAATAAATTTTTTAGAAAAAATTTCCCCCTACATTGGACTAACATGCTAAAAAGGCAAATTATGAACTTTTTGGTGAAAGAGGGAAAAACATTTTACCAAAGTTGGGAAAGATTTAAAGAACTACTCCAAGCCTGTCCACACCATGCTTTTGAAAATTGGACTCTAGTAGGATTCATCTATGATTCCTTACCCGCTAGATTGCGGTAATTTGTCGAAATGATGGCCCAAGGAGAATTTATGGGTAAACGTCCGGAGGAGGCATTCTTTTTCTTTGACATTATATCTGATAATTCTCAGATGTGGGACTCAGCCTCCCCTACCACTAGTGAAGCTAGACCATCCACTTCTCAAGGGGGAAAGTATATCTTGAAAGAAGATGATGACCTGAGAGCAAAAATGTCCACCTTATCTCGAAAGCTTGAAGCCTTAGAGATGAAAAAAATTCTTCAAGTTGAATTGGGTCCACCCACAGAACAAGTGTGTGGGATTTGTGCATTGACAGGACATCCTACTGGGGAATGTCCTACCATCCCTGCATTCAAAGAAGTCTTGTTGGAACAATCAAATGCAATCGCCAATTCCAACAAGTCTTACAATAACCCATATTCTGAAACATACAATCCAGGGTGGCGAAACCATCTGAACTTCAGTTGGAGGAACACACAACCAATTCCCATGAACCAACCACAAAATTCACAACCACCACCTCAAGGACCGCCTGCATATCAACCATACCAACCACCGCACAAAAGAAACCTTAAAGATACACTGAACCAGTTCATGCAAACTCAAATGAACTTCAATGCACAGACCACCCACTCCTTTGAAGATCTTAAAAGTCACATCCAGAAGTTGACTCAATCCATGGCTACACATGAGAAGGGTAAATTTCCTGCCCAACCAAAACCTCCACAAGATCAAGCTCAAGCTATCACTACACTGAGAAGTGGTAAGGTGATTAACAAAACTATCAGGGACATGTTGTTTCCAAAATCAAAACCTGAGTCAACCCCAATCAACTCAACAGTTGAACCTTAACTTGTGGATGGAAAAGAACCTGATCCTGATAAAGAGCAAGAACCAGAACCTTCTAAAGAAGAGGAACCTTCACATCTAACTTCTGCTCCTTTCCCACATAGACTTCAGGCTACCCAAAAGGTGAACCATCAGCCTGAAATTTATGAGCTTTTCAAGCAAGTAAAAATTAACATTCCACTTCTCGATGCAATCCAACAAGTACCATCTTATGCGAAATTTCAAAAAGACTTGTACACAGTCAAGAGAACACATAATATCCAGAAAAGAGCCTTCTTAACTGAACAAGCCAGTTCCTTGCTACAATGCAAAACCCCTCCAAAATATTAGGACCCTAGATGTCCAACTGTCTCATGTGTCATTGAATATTTCAAAATAGAACAAGCACTGTTAGATCTTGGGGCTAGTGTCAATTTGCTATCTTACTCTGTCTACCAACAGTTGGGTCTGGGTGAACTCAAACCCACTAGTGTCCCACTCCAGTTAGCAGACAGATCTGTTAAAATTCCTAGGGGTATTGTGAAAGATGTACTTGTCCATGTGAATGATTTTATCATTCCAGTTGACTTCATTGTTCTAAATACTCAACCAGTATTACATTCAGAGAATCAAATTCCTGTCATCCTTGGCCGACCCTTCCTAGCAACTTCAAATGCACTAATTAATTGCAGGAATGGAGTTATGAAATTAACCTTTGGGGATGTGACTCTTGAACTAAATATTTTCAATATTGCTAGACATCAAGGAGAGGATGAGGACGAAGGGGAGGTAAACTCCATTGAAAAAATGATACAAGAACATCTGATTGACATGTTCAGTGAGACTTTGCCTGACTCACCTTTGACTGAGTCTGACTCAACTGAGTCAAAACCAAGAAGTTGCCCTACTCACACTATTGAGACATGGGTGCCCAAATTTGAGGAACTTTCACCAAATAGCACAAAGCCAATCTCATCAAGGGACAAGCCACCTAAGCCTGAATTAAAACTTCTTCCATCCTGATTCGCACTTTTTAGTGTGTCAGAATTATATTATTATATTACACCCAAGTATAAGTGGTCGAATTGTAG
>JAHQCQ010012329.1:0-10148 GCA_023539305.1 Ilex asprella
ACTTGTATATGTTAACACTAAACTCAAACCCAACGTTATAGCGTGACTCTCACATGTATGCATTGTAATTTTGTAAATCGCCGCACCCCAATCACATGCTATTTAATATAGTTTCTAACAAGGAGGATACTAATCCAAACACTCAAAAATTAATGAAGATAAGATAGCCTTTGGTCTATGTATCTAAAGTTAATGAGATTCTTTCTATTACACTTTCATTCTTTTTTTTCAACGGTCAGAAGTGTCTGGGTTAACTTACGCGTACCTCAGTTAATCTCTTCCTCGGTCCAGTCAAAGGCATATCATTCACGCCAAAATTAGGATATTAATAATAGATAAATCGCTTATGACCTGATCTCAAAGGGTTATCAAAATTTAAACTAAAGACATTTGAATTTACAGTTCGCCTTTATTACTATTTGAGCTACCATCAGACTTATTACACTTTCATTTAGTTTCACTTAATGATAGAATGTCTACAATAGATTCAAGTACCCCTACTTATAAATGGATTCCTCACCCATAAATCATTGAGTATAAATATAAAGAACAAGATTTAGAACTTATCTCTGTTGACATGGTCAAATTGGAGTGGATGACAGGCATTTTGATCAAAGGCAGAGCCAAGAATTCAATTTAGGGTGGGCCTATCTATAAAGGTTGATCACAAAAACAAAAAAATTGAGACCAATTATATGACATTGAACGTGCCATACAGACTAATCACAATTTATATTCTTAGAAAAAAACTTATACAAGGACTAAAATTGTGGGTATAAGGATCAAAAGACTGAAAAAAATAATAGTAATAATATCATCAACTCGCGACATCTCAATTAAATAGTGTTACGAATCAAAAATGGAGTTTAAAAATTAAATAGGGGTCACGAATCAATTAAATAGTGTCAATTAAATGACGAAAATGATAGAAAATAATCTCAGTGATAGATCAATAGACCTAATTGCAGGGGGTGTGAATGAATTTTTTTTCAAAATATATTATGATTATTTTAAAAAAAAATTGTAATGCAAAATTATTAATTAATTTTTTATAGTCAATATTTGCTAATCACTTTCAATAGATAATGTAACCAATCCATTTAATCTTTCATGTGACAAAGTTGGTCACAAATAAAATTTTATTAATTTTAATTTTGAAAAACTTCTTTCGATAGAGGAACCTGTCACAAATTTTGTCAATAAAATTCTATAAGCTATACATGCATTTGAATAATTTGAGTCCTCTTTTATTTTTTCGTTTCTCACATCCCGAGTCATATTTTCTTGTTGACATATTCACAATTAGACAATCTTTTTTTAAAAAAAATAATATCTAAAAACAATAAAAAAAATACTCAAAAGATTAAAAAACTAATATATTACAAAAATCAATAATTACAAAACAGTAACACCTGATTAATAAGAGATGAGCAATGCTATTACAACCTAATTTATTGACTTAATTTGCTGATGTAATTCACTATGACCTTTGAATTGATTGTGGGGGTCATCAAGCATTGGAACTTGGTGTTAATCTAATGGTTCTACTGCAGCCACATCATTACGTCAATAAATTAAATCACTGTTTTAGGTCTAAATAGTATTACTCATAAGGGATTGTATGCGAGATTTGTTCGTCTTCCAAATCGCATAATTACATAACGAATGGAGAGAAAAAAGGAGTGATTTGAATAAAGTTAACGGTTAGTTGTAAGAATTTGAAAACAGTGTGAGACAAAAAAAGTTAATTTGAGCTTTTTATCATTAAATGGGGTTGACCTACATTTTTTTTATCTGATTGACCTACATTCAATAAATAGTGAAAAGGTGATGTATATATTAGGGGGATTGGGAGGCTGGTACCTCCTGTACAACTTATTAGGACAAAAATTTACTTTTTAAAATATTTGAGATACAAGAATATTTCCTTAATAAAAAGACTTGAAAGCCCTTTTTTATACGAGGAAGACGAATAGACGATCGGTTTTAGGACTCATGATCGTTAATTCCTTAGCACCAGTTACCAAAGAGTCATTAATGGCAATACCCAAAACTAAACATTTCGTAAAATCTTTTGAATTTCAAAGATTTTACCCTTTCATTCGTTACTATCAAATCTTCAGACAAAGTCGCCTGAAAAGTGAATCTGTATTGTCGCTGGAGTTGGGTGTTCCCAATTTCTTTTGTCGCCAAATTTGCGGGTTGCCGGAAAAAGATAAAGAAAAAACTTCATTGTGTCCGTCTACTTTGCGGTTCTTCGCCAAAAATTTTTGCAGCGAGACTCTCTTATTTTAATTTTCAGCTAGTGGGTATCTCTCTCTCTCTCAAATGCTTCATGGGTCTTTTTTTTATCTTAATGTGATTCCTCATTTGTTTTCTTTTATAAAATTTCCATTTCTGGTGAAGCATAATGAAATTTGTTTCCTTCGTTTGAATGAAACAAACTATTATGTGTTTAACACATAATAGTTTTGGGTTTATCTGATTGAATACTTTTCTTTAGTCAAATTATTTGATGGTTTCGAATTCCTCGAGCTTGGGTTTCCACGGATTTTGCAGATGAGCTTCTGCTCTACAAAAATTATTTGATTAGTATATAATTGTTTTCAAGAGGGAAGGATGTGGATTCAGAAGCTGTCAAGTTGTTGATTAATTGTTGACAGGCCTCAGTCTCAGTTTAATCATGTATGTTTCTTTTGTGACTTCAAAGATAATCGATATACATTTGAATTTTTTTTTAAAAGTATATATTATAAATTTTTTTTATTGTCTGAAAAATACAAAAACATAAAACACACATCCCTTATTTTAGTGAGAATAACATTGAATTTTCTTGTAAATGTTAAACACATTTCTAGTACATGAATTATAAGAATTTCATTATCTGTAGGCATGATGTTATTCTTTGGTGAATCTCTATTAATAGTATTTTACATTTCGATATTGATTTTGGTTTGTCGTTAATTGGTCAATTGACATTTTTTTATTGGTTATTGGTGTTAAATTTGCTTATTAATGTTAAATTCAGTCGTTTTCCAAGAATTTTAACATTTTGAGAAACTCTTAGGTATTATTTTAATGTATGGTGAATTTCTTTTGTGACTTCGAAGATAATGGATGTACATTTGGGTTTTTTTGAAAAGTAGCTACGTTAATTTTTTTTATTGACTGAAAAATATAAAAACATGAAACACACATCCCTTATTTTAGTGAGAATGGTAGTGAATTTGCTTGTTATTGTTAATCACATTTCTTGTACATGAATTATAAGAGTTTCATTATCTGTAGGCATGATGTTACTCTTTGGTGAATCTCTATTAATAGTGTTTTATTTTTTGACATTGATTTTGGTTTGTCGTTAATTGGTCAGCTGACATTTTTTATTGGTTATTGGTGTTAAATTTGTTTATTTATGTTAAATTCAGTCGTTTTCCAAGAATTTTAACAGTTTGACAAACTCTTAAGTGTTATGTTAATGTTTGGTGAATCTCTTTTGTGACTTCGAAGATAATCGATGTACATTTGGGTTTTTTTGAAAAGTAGCTATGTTAAATTTCTTTTATTGTTTGAAATATATAAAAACATGAAAAATACATCCCTTATTTTAGTGAGAATGATATTGAATTTGCTTCTTATTGTTAATCACATTTCTTGTACATGAATTATAAGAGTTTCATTATTTGTACGCATGATGTTACTCTTTGGTGAATCTCTATTTGACATTGATTTTGGTTTGTCGTTAATTGGTCAGCTGACATTTTTTATTGGTCATTGGTGTTAAATTTGCTTATTTATGTTAAATTCAGTCGTTTTCCAAGAATTTTAACAGTTTGACAAACTCTTAGGTATTATGTTAATGTTCGGTGAATCTCTTTTGTGACTTCGAAGATAATCGATATACATTTGGGTTTTTTTGAAAAGTAGCTATGTTAAAATTTTTTTATTGTCTGAAAAAAAAAAAACATGAAACACACATCCCTTATTTTAGTGAGAAAGGTATTGAATTTGCTTGTTATTGTTAAACACATTTCTTGTACATGAATTATAAGAGTTTCATTATCTGTAGGCATGATGTTACTCTTTGGTGAATCTCTATTAATAGTGTTTTACTTTTCGACATTGATTTTGGTTTGTCATTAATAGGTCAGCTGACATTTTTTATTGGTTATTGGTGTTAAATTTGCTTATTAATGTTAAATTCAGTTGTTTTTCAAGAATTTTAACAGTTTGAGAAACTCTTAGATATTATGTTAATATTCGGTGAATCTCTTATGTGACTTCGAAGATAATCGATGTACATTTGAGTTTTTTTGAAAAGTAGCTAAGTTAAAAAAAATTTATTGTCTAAAAAATACAAAAACATGAAACACACATCCCTTATTTTAGTGAGAATGGTATTGAATTTGCTTGTAATTGTTAAACACATTTCTTGTACATGAATAATAAGAGTTTCATTATCTGTAGGCATGATGTTACTCTTTGGTGAATCTCTATTAATAGTGTTTTACTTTTCGACATTGATTTTGGTTTGTCGTCAATTGGTCAGCTGACATTTTTTATTGGTTATTAGTGTTAAATTTTCTTATTAATGTTAAATTCAGTCGTTTTCCAAGAATTTTCACAGTTTGAGAAACTCTTAGGTATTATGTTAATGCTCGGTGAATCTCTTTTGTGACTTCGAAGATAATCGATGTATATTTGAGTTTTTTTGAAAAGTAGCTATGTTAAATTTTTTATTGTCTGAAAAATACAAAAACATGAAACACACATCCTTCATTTTAGTGAGAATGGTACTGAATTTGCTTCTTATTGTTAATCACATTTCTTCTACATGAATTATAAGAGTTTCAATGTCTGTGGGCATGATGTAACTCTTTAGTGAATCTCTATTTAAAGTGTTTTACTTTTCGACATTGATTTTAGTTTGTCGTTAATTGGTCAGCTGACATTTTTTATTGGTTATTGGTGTTAAATTTACTTATTTATGTTAAATTCAGTCGTTTTCCTAGAATTTTAACAATTTGAGAAACTCTTGGGCATTTTGTTAATGTTCGGTGAATCACTTTTGTGACTTCGAAGATAATCGATGTACATTTGGGTTATTTTGAAAAGTAGCTATGTTAAATATTTTTTATTGTCTGAAAATACAAAAACATGAAACACGCATCCCTTATTTTAGTGAGAATGGTATTGAATTTGCTTGTTATTGTTAAACACATTTCTTGTACATGAATTATAAGAGTTTCATTATCTGTAGGCGTGATGTTACTCTTTGGTGAATCTCTATTAATATTGTTTTACTTTTTGACATTGATTTTGGTTTGTCGTTAATTGGTCAGCTGACATTTTTTATTGGTTATTGGTGTTAAATTTGTTTATTAATGTTAAATTCAGTCGTTTTCCACGAATTTTAACAGTTTGAGATACTCTTAGGTATTATGTTAATGTTCGGTGAATTTCTTTTGTGACTTCGAAGATAATCGATGTACATTTGAGTTTTTTTGAAAAGTAGCTATGTTAAATTTTTTTTATTGTTTATAAAATACAAAAACATGAATCACACATCCCTTATTTTAGTGAGAATGGTATTGAATTTGCTTCTTATTGTTAATCACATTTCTTCTACATGAATTATAAGAGTTTCATTATCTGTAGGCATGATGTTACTCTTTGGTGAATCTCTATTAATAGTGTTTTACTTTTTGACATTGATTTTGGTTTGTCGTTAATTGGTCAGCTGACATTTTTGATTGGTCATTGGTGTTAAATTTGCTTATTAATGTTAAATTCAGTCGTTTTCCAAGAATTTTAACATTTTGAGAAACTCTTAGGTATTATGTTAATGTTCGGTGAATCTCTTTTGTGACTTCGAAGATAATCGATGTACATTTGAATTTTTTTGAAAAGTCTCTATGTTAATTTTTTTTATTATCTAAAAAATACAAAAACATGAAACACACATCCCTTATTTTAGTAAGAATGGTATTGAATTTGCTTCTTATTGTTAAACACATTCTTGTACATGAATTATAAGAGTTTCATTATCTGTAGGCATGATATTACTCTTTGGTGAATCTCTATTAATAGTATTTTACTTTTCGACATTGATTTTGGTTTGTCGTTAATTGGTCAGCTGACATTTTTAATTGGTTATTGGTGTTAAATTTGCTTATTATGATATATTGGGTCCACCTTCACGTCTTAAAGCTTCAAGCTTCTCATTAAAAATTGAAATTGTTGGAGCATCTGCGGCCTCACGAAACAAATTTATCAGATACTTTCTCAATACATTTGAAAACCGAGACCCGCTGAACTTGTCCCTCAAGTTTGCCTTCAAATGCTGGAAACAAAAAGCTTGGTGGCACCTCGGAAAAACCTTGGGCTTAGCTTCCAACTACCCAGCATTCCGTTCAGGCACTCGTTCGGGATTCAGAACCACCGTCAATTGTTGTAAGAACCAATGTCAATTAGTCTTATTCTCTGAATTGACCACCACTTAGGCTAAAGGGAATAAACCTGCCAAGTAAATTAATAACATATAGATTCATTGAAGAAGAAGAAAAGATACAGTATATAGATTCAATTAAAAAAAAGAATGACAATAAACAATAACAGTTTTTTAATACAAAAACATCATATAAAAAAAAGCTTATACCTTGATTTCCATCCTTTCCAATGGCCGAAAGAATATTTTCTTTGTACTTTCCTTTAAGGAAGGTTCCATCAATAAACAAAATAGGCCGACAGTAGGTGAACCCATCAATGCATGCCTTGAATGATACAAATAACCTTTAGAATCGGTTAGATATTTGATCACAATAGAGCACTATATAACTACCGGAATTTGTATTATTCGCCTCATCAACATACCAATGTAACTGATCATAAGACAAAGAATAATCCCCAAAAAGCATTGTTTTTGCTTTTTCCACACCTAACAATGCTTGGTCATATGATATTGTAAGGTCATACGATGAACGAAAATCGCTAACCACCTCAGTTGGACGAGTGTTCATGTTTTCACGGACATTGTCAACAATTAGATCTGCAATCAAATTGGAAGACATCCTCTTGTTTTGGGTTGTGTGTAGAGCTACTCCACAAGTGTGCTGGTTTTGTAGTTTCCTTATGTTAAAGAAACCATTCACCCTCTGAAGAGAACCACTGACATGCCATTCTCATCCTGTAACCTACTTCGACGCACATTTCACAACAACTCTTGCCTTACAATTCTTCGCATAATTGAAATTAAACCCAACCTCAACTGCATATTTGCATAGAACAGTCCGAAAATGGGTAACACCACCTTCAAACTTCTGACCTTCACACTTTATTTCATTTTTCCACCCAGATGTTAAAAGAACTTTCTCGGAATGTGAACAAAAACAAGGAAATAAATTCACCTCACATTCAACTCCGTCTTCAACAATATTAACATCTTCAAGCAACTCATTATCAAGCACAGCAATTGAAGTATCATTAAACACATACATCCTCAATTCAATATGGTTGACATTAATTAAACGTACTAACTCAAACATATTATTCAAGTCATCATCATTTCGTAATGAACGTTGACATTAATTAAACGTACTAACTCAAACATATTATTCATGTCATCATCATTTCGTAATGAACAATTCGGATGACCTGGAATCGAATATGACATACGCACAACCACATTTTTCAACTCATCCCATTCCTCGCAAACTCTATGCAAAATGAAATCAAAACTTGATAGAACTGAACATCTCATAACTAACGTCTCAAGACGATATTTGCATAATAGCATGATCATTTCTTCCGTGACCTTAAATAGGTTTATAAACAGAAAATCAGTAACAGGTTCCCAAAACAAAAGAATGACAACAAACAGTAAATCATCTACGATAATGCATGTTCCAGATTTTATCAATGACAAAAAAAAATTAAAAACCGAAAGAGTGACGTAGAAGCTTAAAAAAACTAATTTCAATCTTCAGTCATTTTAGCATGAGAGTTTCATTTATCTTTTCCGGAATGGAAACAGAGATTAAACATTGAAAATATTAAATGACAAACAAAAAAAAATGTTCCATGTTTCTAAAAAATTCCAACAGAATAAAATAAAAAAATATATAATTTAATGCTCCACAATTTCGAAAATATCATAAAGATGATGAACACCATGATGTCGGAATGTTGAATACTTACAAATTAATGGCGTCACATTTGGCGAATAATATTCTTGAACACAGGTTGGAAAAAAACAATAGCAGCTTGAACTGGTGATGAACAATATATATGCTTGAACTGGTGATGAAGAAGAAATATAATAATGATAAAAGCTTCTTGAACCGAGAAGAACACAATGAACACGTGAAGAAAAAAAAATAGCAGCTTGAACTGGTGAAGAAGGTAATTACAGCTTGAACCGGGAAGAAGATAATGAAATACAAATATTGTTTGAAATTTCAAATTTCAAATAATACACAAAAATAAAAAGGACTCTTGAAGTCACACATTCTAATATTTAGATATTGAAAATATAAAAGTTGTCTATTAGATATGGACTATTTATGGTAGGGGTAAATATGGAATACATTTCAAAAAAAAATTAAAAAAATTTGAAAATGTGTACCTATTGACAAATAAGTCATGAAATAGAGGACTTAAAGGAGGAAAAATTTGGAGGTGGAACTTAGAACCAAATAAGTTCTAAAAAAAGTACCTCCATCCCATTATCTCTATATATTAAGAGGCTCTTTATTTTGGGCCTATTTTAGTGAATATTGGGGCCGAGTCCTCTCAGATAAATTTATAATAATTTGTGTCCGTTAAGAAAATTTTTTTGGAGGTAAACTCATTTTTAATCTTATTAGTAAGGAGTTAAGTCCACTTTTTTTTTTAATCTCAAAAACACCCTTTCTTAAAAGTAGATTAAATTAATTTCCTATCTTAAAAATTATTATCTCTTAATTCAATGTCAGTGAAAATATGTCAATAAAATCTTTATCATAAATTTGAAATATAAATTCAAATCTCTCTCTCTCTTCTGCCAACAAACGCTTCAAGTTCCACACCCACCATCGGAAAGCCACAGTTAATTTGAAACTCCATTTTTTATTCGTGACATTATTTCCTCAGTGTACCAAAAGAAGAAGGAAAGCATAAAGTGCAAAGAGTCCCCAAACCAAATGACCAGTCATTAGGCCTATTAATCAAACTGAACTACTACTCGAGCTTGACTTGAGTTTGGCTCGGATTCAGCTCGTTCAGGCTCGGCTCATTTTTTAAACGAGCTCAAACTTGAACAAGTTTTTAGGCTCGTTTAGAAAACAAGTCCTACAAGCTCAGCTCAAACTCAACTCGTTTATGTGCAAATACTTGAGCTCGGGCTCAGGCTCGGCTCGGGTTCGACTCGTTCAGGCTCGGCTTGTTTCCTAAATGAGCCGAACTTGAATAATTTTTTAAGCTCGATTGAGAATCAAGTTTTTCAAGCTCGGTTCGAACTCGTTCGATTAAGAGCCCTACCAGTCATCACCAACTGTCCAAGCCCTTAACTTATCTAGATAAATTGCTTGATTATATATTTTAATCATTTTGTATAAGCACTCTCTCTTCAAATTTCTCTATATATATTTGTGTTTCTTCTCAGATCTCTCCGTGTACTGTAAGTCTGTAACTAACACCGTCGTTTGAGTTCTACTCTTTTATGTTCGTAAATTTTTTTTTCTCCATTCTTCAATGGTCTCTCTTTCCACCTTCCTTATTCGTGCCATATATAGAAAGAAATCCCGGTGATATTTCCTGTAGATTATATGTTACTATTTTTTAAAAAAATATTATTATTCGTGTCATGTTACTATTTTTTTTTCATGTTACTATGTTTTATTGAACATGTTATTACTTTTTCAGTGTTACTATTTTATATGTTGAAGAATGTGAGACTTCTTCCTCTGGTTATAGGTTTGAATACTACTATTTTTATTTTCAATTTTGTTCAGTATTCTATATTGCTATTTTTTTTGTTGAGCATATTACTATTTTTGTTGAGCATATTACTGTTTTTATTAAGTATGTTACTATTTTTGTTGAACATATTGCTATTGTTATTTTTTTAAAATATTAATATTGAATGTTACTATTTTTTATTTTTAATATATATA
>JAHQCQ010012330.1:0-10147 GCA_023539305.1 Ilex asprella
TGTTGACGAACTGGAGAGTTCTTCAAGCTTTGGGATGGAATTTGAAGGAAAAATGAAAGAACCAAGTAGCAACGGAGGTAAGAAATCCTTATGAATTTCTATGTTTTTCTACTTCTAAATATGTCCTTCAAGCATGGGTAAGTATTGAGTGGTGTTAGATTTGAGGTTGGGTAGAAGAAGATGAAGTTTGAACCAAGTTCTAAAATTCAAAAAAAGGTTCAACCGGTTGAAGAAAGGTTCAACCGGTTGCACATCAAGCGATTGAAGCATGTATTGAACCGGTTGATCATAGCTAAAAGGGTTTCAATCGGCTGAAGGGTAACGACCAACCAATTCATCATGTGTTGTGATGTTCTGGGCTCTTATGCACTTGATCTAAAACCGTATCAAGGTACTTAAAGGAACTTAAATAAGTTCTTTATTGGTTTAATGACTTACAAATACATGGAATGAGGATTCAAACTAGAATTGAAGTGAGTAAAGTGGGTAAAAGATGAGTAAAGTTTAGGGTGGTTAAGAGTGCACCTTTTGAAAGGGAGTTTAGGAATATGCTAACACGGACATGAATACATAGTTATATATGTATAATTAAGATTAAATTCATGTGTGGAAAGTATTTATATATGATAATTATGATGTGTGGTAGGAATAGAGGTGTCGACTTCTACGACAGGAATTCTTAAGTTCTTATCCGCAGATTGGGATTATGCGACATCAGGCCATGAGGTGGGTGTATTTCTTGCGCGTACATGAGATTAATTTAAATGTGCTTTATATGTTATGGATTGTGTAATGAGGTGGCTTATTGCTTGCGATTGATACTACAAATAAGTTTTATCATATTATTGACATGGTTGAGAACCATTGAATGCGTTGAAATGTGATTTGGTGAACAAACTTGTAAATACAATATGAGTGATTTGCTAAATGATGGTCACTTAAAGGCTTGTGATGTTTGTTGTTAATAAATGGCTGTGTGGTTTGTTTTGTTGATCAAAACATGGTTGTGATTACTATGCGTTGTATGATTATTATGAATAACCTTTTTGTTGAATAATGCATTAATAACAATTATATGGCTGGCGGGCTCGATATTGTCAAAATGACAGATATGTAGCCTGTGTGACGGATGTGGTCTGTGAGGTAAGATCGGTTGAGTGACAAGTATTGATATAACTCTATGGGATGCTAACTGGTAATGATGTATTGTAAGATTGCTAAAGAGACAAAAAAGCTTACGTCTAATTATTTAAAGTGCGGTTTAGTTGATTGAGAAAATAATAATTATTTATGCATTATCTGCTATTATTGTTAATGTTGTTGATTGTTTATATACACTCATTGAACATATTTGTTCACCTCCCTTAGTGTATGTTTTTCAGGTAAACAAAGAGAAAGGAGATGTTCACTACTGAATCTAGGCAGTATAAGAGGGAAGTGGGTTTACCACGTCTTGTGAGGACATTTTGTATAATTACTGAGTCTTGTAGTTGAGGAGCTATACATTGTACTAAATTACGGTTGTAAAAGTATTACTTTATGTAAAAAAAAATTGTTGGGATATAGAAGGAGTAAAGTTATGTTGTTGTAACCAATCATTTTAAATTACTATTATTTTTTTAAATGAATTTATATATACAGGATACTGAGAGTGGAGTTTACTCTACTGGATTTGAACATAATGTTCTACCTCAAGGTCAAAGTGTGACAATTTACATCCAAAAACTTTAAAATATCATATCTTAGGTTTCTTATTGTTCCACAATTCATATGGGTTTTTTTTTATTATTATTGGTATAATAAGAACCCTATTTAGGATATAACATGAACAATTTACAACTTCGCCCCAAAAATACTTAAGCAAGTTATATTCATTAAACATTATTCTACTCATTTCAATTATTGTCATATTCTTTCTTTCAACTACACAATTTTGTGGAGGTGTTCTAGGTGCCAAAAATTCATGTCCACATCCTTTTTCTAAAGAAAAATTTTCAAATTTATTTTGATCAAACTCAGCCCCATGGTCAATTCTAACATGAGTTATCATATAACCTTTTTTCATTTTGAACTCGTTTACAGTAATTTTTAAATATTTGTAATGTATTATCTTTATGTCTTAAGCAATATACTCAAGTATATCTAGAGAAGTCATCTAAAATAACAAATGCATAATTTTTTTCTATTGCATTTGATTGTCTAAATAAATCTATATGAATTAATTCTAAAGGTCTAGAAGTGATACTACATTTTTAGATTTAAATGTACTCTTATATTATTTTCCTAGTTGGCAAGGTTCGCACACTCTATCTTTTTCAAATTTTATTTTAGGTAGATCAACTACTAAATCTTTTCTAACTAGTTTAGATAAAGTATTAATACTACAATGTCCTAATCTTCTAAGTCATAACCAAGGTTTATCTTTTACTACGAATAAATTTTGATAGTTGAGTAAATTTTGAGATATCTCCCATCATATGTCTCGAGTATCCATTATCAAAGAACCATTTGTTAGTTTTATAGGTAAACTTGAAACAAACCTTATCATTATCTTCCTATGCCATGAAGCATAGATTTATAACTTGCTCATTTTCATCTTCATCAGAATCGATATCATCACTATCACTCCATGTAGCCTTCATATCTACTTTTTGTTCTTTTTTGTTTGACCATCTAAAAGATGGACATTTAGATTTGGCGTGCCCAATTGCTTGCATTCATAACAAATGATCCCATTTTTCTTGGATCATTCGCCTTTCCAAATTGGTCCATTTTTCTTCAAATAAATTTTCAACTTTCTAGTGCTAAATACAATTTTTTCATCACTTTCTTCTTCTTCTTGATCATCCTCATTTGTTTCATTTGTTGATTTAAAGGCAATTGATTTCTTCTCCTTATTTTCTTGCTCTTCATCTCTTTTAATGCCCATTTCATAGGTCAAGAGTGACCCACAAAGTTCTTCTAGAGGGAAGACCTTGAGATCCTTACTTCTTGAATAACGGTCACTTTGACATCCCATGATCTTGATAAACACCTAAGAATCTTTCTCACAAGTTCTTTATTAGAATAAGATTTACTGAGAGACTTTAAAGCATTTATAATATTGGTAAATCTAGTAAACATTTCGGTAATAGTTTCTTGAGAATGCATCTTAAAAAATTCATAGTCATATACAAACACATTTATCGTTGACTTTTTAACTATATTGGTCCTCTCATGTGTGACTTCTAGCATATGTCATATTTGATTAGCGGTTTCACATGTAGATATGCAATTGTATTCATTCATAACTAATGCACAATATAATGTATTCATTGCCTTGTCATTGCTAGTGTGAGCCTTATTTTAATCACTAGTCAATTCTTTCTTGTCTTTTGTAGGTTTTGTATACCCATCTTTAATGATATCCCATGATGTATTTATCTAAAGACATGATATATATTTTTATTATAACCTTCCAGTATGTATAATCACTTCCATTAAAGAATAGAGGTCTAGAGATAGATTGTCCTTCAACTATGTTTCCTCCCAAGGTTGCCATGATTTTTATCTCTAAGGTTGTTACATACTATGTCAAAAGAATTAGCTCTGATCCCAATTGTTGGCCTAAATGCAACCTAAGAGGGGAGTGAATTAGGTTGTTCTAGCTAATGACTAATTTCTAATTTCTTTAATTCTAACTAATTATGCAAAGTAAGCACCAATGAAATGTATATTAATATGATGAGAAATGTAGTAAAAATGATGCAATAGAGTTAAACGGAAGAAGAAAAACAAACAAGATTTACAAAGATTCGGCCACACCACGATGACCTATGTCTTCTCTTCAGCCTCCTCTCTGGAGCTCCCTTTCATTATATCAAGCTTCTTCAATGGTGTGAAGATAAAACATTTATAATTACCGTCTTCTTTGGTAGGTGAAAACAAATTAAAAACTAAATCTATAACAACAACAACAATAATAATAATAATAATAAAAGGAGATGATCTATACGTTATTAAACGAATTGATGTATAAGGAAGGGTTATGACCTATTGGTCCGATAAACAAAGCCATGACGTTTCCAATTTCGTCAAAAAAATGTATAGTGCATGAGATCTTTTGAAACAATACCAAAGTAGTGAGTATTGTAATTACAAAAAATTAAGGAAATCGTCTACAATTATAAAAGAGTAAACTATATATATGACTTTTAAATTATGATCTTTATCTAATTAAGTTCTTGAATTTTTTTTATTAATTAAGTTTTTGAATTTTTTACTTGTATCAATTGAGCTCTTCTATCAATATGCCACTCACATGACTATATAGCACAAAAAAAAGGCAAAAGAACTCAATTAACACAAAAAATTTTTAGGATTTAATTGACATAGGAGGTCATAGTTTGAAGGCTAACCGTATAGTTTACTCAAATCATTTGTGTCATATGAGGGACATACTTCACCATTTTTCATTAAAAAATTTAATGAAGGCAGCCAGAAGAATTCAATTGATACATAGTTAAGAAATCAATTGATATAAAAAAAATTAAGAGTTTTTTTTTTTAAGAGTTATAGGGCCTGTTTGGTTTGATTTTGATCTCAAATCATCAAAAACAGTCAAAAACTTGTCTGGTCAGTTTTTTTGTTCTTTAATTTTTTGAAAATTCTGAGAACAAAGATGATTTTAGAGAACACCCAAAAATTATTTTCACAGTTTTCTTTGAAAATTTTCAAAACACGGAGACAAGCAAAATGAGGTCTCAACTTCGAGTCCCCTCGGCAGCAAACAACTTCTTCTTCTTCTTTTTTTCGGCGTCTTCACTGTGCCCAGCGTCTGGATTAGCCAAGTTCTTGTTGTGGTATTGTGTATTTTTTTGTGTGTTTGTGGAGATGAAAATGAAGATGGAGGTGGTGGACCAGTGATAGGTTACTCTGTTACCAGTAGTGGTGCTCTGTGTATGAAAGAGAGAGAGAAGAGGAGAAGGAAGAGGAGGAGGAGGAGTATATGGTGTTGTGGTGGTGATTTTTAAGGAAATATGGTGGGTGGTTCCATGGTGTGGAGGCGGCGGTGGATAGTTAATTCAACATTTAATTTTAATTTACATTTAAATATGAAATATAACATTTAATTGAGAAAATTTTAGTTTATATATGAAATATAAAATAGAGAAAAGATAAATGAGAGCTGAAATAATTTTTTGGGACGTTGAAGTGTATTTTTGGTATTTTAGTAATTAATATCAATGACATCAATTTTAACTGTTAGTCATTCTAACGTTTGTTAGTCAGAGGGAGTATGATTGTTATAAGTTTCAAATGTTAAAGGGTCTTAGTATAATTTTTGAAAGTGAGGGGGGTGTCCGTGTAATAAATTCAAATGTCAGGGGGTGTGAGTGTAATTTATCCTTTATATTTTGTTTAACTCGTGAGATTGTTTTTTTTTTATATATGAAAATATTTTTATGTCTTTGGAAATGTTGATTATATTTACTTTTGTGTTTATTTATATATTAAATTGGGTAATTGTATGGATACCAATAGGTCTTTGGTTTAATGGTATTCCTTACATTGTGAGAGCTTTGTCTTCTTGAGGTCAAGGGTTCAAGTCCCCTCCCCTCTTTCCCCACCAAAAAAAAAAAATGTATTGAGCGTATATATGCACAGAGTATATAACATTGGTTACTAACGGTCCATAATAATTAAAAAAAATATTTTTTATTTGGCGGCATCGTTGCCGTCATAAATATATCTTCTATTTATTACGACAACCAAATATAGCATTTGAGGCAGCACTTTTGCCGCCGTAATGAAAACAGAAGTGCCGGATTTTTTGTGACAACTTATTTACGGCAGGTTCATGCTACCGTAAATACTATTTGAGACAGACTTTTGCTGCCGTAAAAACCTTTTGAGACCACACTTATTATGGCGAGGCAATGCCGCCACAAAAGTATTTGTGACGGCAAATAGACTTTTTATGACGACATTTTACCGCCGTAAAAACCCTTTTTTTCTTGTAGTGAATAAGACTAGATTAGTAGCTCAATGATATAATCAACAAGAATGAATTGATTTTGATGAAACATTTTGCTCTGGTAGCAAGATTAGAAGCAATAAGAATGTTGATTGCCTATGCGTGTTATAAAATTTCAAATTATACCAAATGGATGTTAAGAGCGTATTCTTAAATGGATATATAATGGAAGAAGTTTATGTAGAACAACCCCCAGATTTGAAAATGATAGATACCCTAATCATGTGTATAAGTTAACAAAAGCAGTGTATGGGTTAAAACAAGTTACTAGAGCTTGATATGAAAGACAAAGCAAATTTTTTCTTAGTAAAGAATTTAAAATGAGAAAAGTAGTTATTACATTATTCATAAAATCATAAGACAATGATATTTTAGCAATCCAAATATATGTAGATGATATTATATTTGGTGCTACTAATGAAGGTCTGTGTAAGAAATTTGCATCTTGTATGGGTAATGAATTTGACATGAGCTTGATGGGTGAACTAAATTTATTTTTAGAATTACAAA
Source organism: Ilex asprella (assembly GCA_023539305.1). Lineage (NCBI taxonomy): Eukaryota > Viridiplantae > Streptophyta > Magnoliopsida > Aquifoliales > Aquifoliaceae > Ilex > Ilex asprella. The sequence continues at coordinate 6,527 of JAHQCQ010012330.1, forward strand.
TAAAACAAGAGAAAGAAATGGTTTTTATATGTCAATCCAAATATACTAAAGAAGTTTGAATTAGAAGATTCCGAACCTTATAGAGCACTAATGAGCACATCAATTAAACTTGATAAAGATGAAAAGGAAAATATGTAGATGTTAAAATTTATAATGGAATAATTGGAAGTTTGATTTATTTGATCGCTAGTAGACCTGATATTATGCTTAATGTTTGCATGTGTACTAGATATCAAGCAAATCCAAAAGAATCACACTTAAGTGTTGTTAAATGGATCTTGAGATATCTAAGAGGAATATCACAACTAAGATTATGGTATCCTAAGAGCATGACATTTGATCTAGTGAGTTATTCGAATGCGGACTTTGCTGGATGCAAAGTGGATAGAAAGAGCACAAGCGGTACTTGTCAATTCTTAGGATATTCACTTGTATCAAAATAAAGAAAAAAGAAAAGAAAATAGGAAAGCTTTAAGGTCTCTTAGAAAGGAGGTCGCTGGAGCTTACATTTGTACTTGAGTGAGAGAAACCTTCTTCTTTGAGAGTTGCAAGATCTTTGTTGGAATAAAAGAGTGATGTGGTGATGTTGTTGACGAACTGGAGAGTTCTTCAAGCTTTGGGATGGAATTTGAAGGAAAAATGAAAGAACCAAGTAGCAACGGAGGTAAGAAATCCTTATGAATTTCTATGTTTTTCTACTTCTAAATATGTCCTTCAAGCATGGGTAAGTATTGAGTGGTGTTAGATTTGAGGTTGGGTAGAAGAAGATGAAGTTTGAACCAAGTTCTAAAATTCAAAAAAAGGTTCAACCGGTTGAAGAAAGGTTCAACCGGTTGCACATCAAGCGATTGAAGCATGTATTGAACCGGTTGATCATAGCTAAAAGGGTTTCAATCGGCTGAAGGGTAACGACCAACCAATTCATCATGTGTTGTGATGTTCTGGGCTCTTATGCACTTGATCTAAAACCGTATCAAGGTACTTAAAGGAACTTAAATAAGTTCTTTATTGGTTTAATGACTTACAAATACATGGAATGAGGATTCAAACTAGAATTGAAGTGAGTAAAGTGGGTAAAAGATGAGTAAAGTTTAGGGTGGTTAAGAGTGCACCTTTTGAAAGGGAGTTTAGGAATATGCTAACACGGACATGAATACATAGTTATATATGTATAATTAAGATTAAATTCATGTGTGGAAAGTATTTATATATGATAATTATGATGTGTGGTAGGAATAGAGGTGTCGACTTCTACGACAGGAATTCTTAAGTTCTTATCCGCAGATTGGGATTATGCGACATCAGGCCATGAGGTGGGTGTATTTCTTGCGCGTACATGAGATTAATTTAAATGTGCTTTATATGTTATGGATTGTGTAATGAGGTGGCTTATTGCTTGCGATTGATACTACAAATAAGTTTTATCATATTATTGACATGGTTGAGAACCATTGAATGCGTTGAAATGTGATTTGGTGAACAAACTTGTAAATACAATATGAGTGATTTGCTAAATGATGGTCACTTAAAGGCTTGTGATGTTTGTTGTTAATAAATGGCTGTGTGGTTTGTTTTGTTGATCAAAACATGGTTGTGATTACTATGCGTTGTATGATTATTATGAATAACCTTTTTGTTGAATAATGCATTAATAACAATTATATGGCTGGCGGGCTCGATATTGTCAAAATGACAGATATGTAGCCTGTGTGACGGATGTGGTCTGTGAGGTAAGATCGGTTGAGTGACAAGTATTGATATAACTCTATGGGATGCTAACTGGTAATGATGTATTGTAAGATTGCTAAAGAGACAAAAAAGCTTACGTCTAATTATTTAAAGTGCGGTTTAGTTGATTGAGAAAATAATAATTATTTATGCATTATCTGCTATTATTGTTAATGTTGTTGATTGTTTATATACACTCATTGAACATATTTGTTCACCTCCCTTAGTGTATGTTTTTCAGGTAAACAAAGAGAAAGGAGATGTTCACTACTGAATCTAGGCAGTATAAGAGGGAAGTGGGTTTACCACGTCTTGTGAGGACATTTTGTATAATTACTGAGTCTTGTAGTTGAGGAGCTATACATTGTACTAAATTACGGTTGTAAAAGTATTACTTTATGTAAAAAAAAATTGTTGGGATATAGAAGGAGTAAAGTTATGTTGTTGTAACCAATCATTTTAAATTACTATTATTTTTTTAAATGAATTTATATATACAGGATACTGAGAGTGGAGTTTACTCTACTGGATTTGAACATAATGTTCTACCTCAAGGTCAAAGTGTGACAATTTACATCCAAAAACTTTAAAATATCATATCTTAGGTTTCTTATTGTTCCACAATTCATATGGGTTTTTTTTTATTATTATTGGTATAATAAGAACCCTATTTAGGATATAACATGAACAATTTACAACTTCGCCCCAAAAATACTTAAGCAAGTTATATTCATTAAACATTATTCTACTCATTTCAATTATTGTCATATTCTTTCTTTCAACTACACAATTTTGTGGAGGTGTTCTAGGTGCCAAAAATTCATGTCCACATCCTTTTTCTAAAGAAAAATTTTCAAATTTATTTTGATCAAACTCAGCCCCATGGTCAATTCTAACATGAGTTATCATATAACCTTTTTTCATTTTGAACTCGTTTACAGTAATTTTTAAATATTTGTAATGTATTATCTTTATGTCTTAAGCAATATACTCAAGTATATCTAGAGAAGTCATCTAAAATAACAAATGCATAATTTTTTTCTATTGCATTTGATTGTCTAAATAAATCTATATGAATTAATTCTAAAGGTCTAGAAGTGATACTACATTTTTAGATTTAAATGTACTCTTATATTATTTTCCTAGTTGGCAAGGTTCGCACACTCTATCTTTTTCAAATTTTATTTTAGGTAGATCAACTACTAAATCTTTTCTAACTAGTTTAGATAAAGTATTAATACTACAATGTCCTAATCTTCTAAGTCATAACCAAGGTTTATCTTTTACTACGAATAAATTTTGATAGTTGAGTAAATTTTGAGATATCTCCCATCATATGTCTCGAGTATCCATTATCAAAGAACCATTTGTTAGTTTTATAGGTAAACTTGAAACAAACCTTATCATTATCTTCCTATGCCATGAAGCATAGATTTATAACTTGCTCATTTTCATCTTCATCAGAATCGATATCATCACTATCACTCCATGTAGCCTTCATATCTACTTTTTGTTCTTTTTTGTTTGACCATCTAAAAGATGGACATTTAGATTTGGCGTGCCCAATTGCTTGCATTCATAACAAATGATCCCATTTTTCTTGGATCATTCGCCTTTCCAAATTGGTCCATTTTTCTTCAAATAAATTTTCAACTTTCTAGTGCTAAATACAATTTTTTCATCACTTTCTTCTTCTTCTTGATCATCCTCATTTGTTTCATTTGTTGATTTAAAGGCAATTGATTTCTTCTCCTTATTTTCTTGCTCTTCATCTCTTTTAATGCCCATTTCATAGGTCAAGAGTGACCCACAAAGTTCTTCTAGAGGGAAGACCTTGAGATCCTTACTTCTTGAATAACGGTCACTTTGACATCCCATGATCTTGATAAACAC